>MU756983.1:0-94041 GCA_026770625.1 Nicotiana glauca
TGAATGATCTCTCAATACTTCTGCATTATCGATATGGATGACACGCGGTAACAACGGTTGAGAAAATTCTTGGCTCCCTTATAATCCTTCTGTAGCATCACGAACTGTTGGCACATAATTGATACTGAGTGCGCAATTTCAATACACGAGTGGATGCAAAAGAACATATGATATAGGCTCCAACTGAATAAATGATGCATGATAAGGAATGAAATGAAGTGGAATTTTCCTAACAGTTACATAGCCTCTCACAGATAAGTACAGACGTCTCCGTACCAATCAGCGAGACTCTAATAAACCGGCCTGTGTTCCGTGACTCCTATGAACCTAGAGCTCTGATACCAACTTGTCACGACCCCAGTTCGCCCTCTGTGAACATGTCGTGATGGCACCTAGTCTCTACGACTAGGTAAGTCTAAAAATGCAGAATTTACACTAGCTTGCGGAAAATAAACTAACTTGCGGATGAAAACAACTGAAAATCTTACTGTCAAGAGAAAACTGTTTATAAATGCCACTTGGCATAATACAACCCATATCACAAAAACTAAAACAAACTCCCAAAACCCGAAAACTCACAGGAAACACAGGCTAATAGAAATGAAATACACTGCTCTAACTCCATAATGTCTACACAACCGAAAGAAGGGAAAGTCATATACTAAAAGCTGGAATGGGATAGAGACTCCTGGTCTGCGGACGTGGCAGATATACCTCGAAGTCTTCGTATAACTCCTTGCCTCAATGATAGTGCGACTAAGTAGAGGTACCTGGAAGATCTGCACATGAAAAACATGCGCAGGAAGGGCATGAGTATACCACAGTGTGTACTCAGTAAGTGCCAAGCCTAACCTCGGTTGGGTAGTGACGAGGAAGGTCAGGGCCCTACTGAGGCAAAATATAAAAATAGCAATAATTAACAGTGTCGAAATCTGACAGAAATAATAAATACAGCAGTGCAATAAGGAGATTTCAACGAGGCAATAATAACTACAAAGATAGAGTAAAACATAGAGTAAACACAGCTCAACGTCAAAGATACCAATGAGGGTCTCCCAGAATACCGTCCTGTAGCCCTTTCCTCAACTGTTCAGTGGATCTCCCGGGATACCATCCCGTAGTCCAACTCACGTACCAATACCAAAGGATTTCCCAGAATACTGTCGCGTAGTCCAATCATCGATGTGTAGGGGGATCTCCCGGGATACCGTCCCGTAGTCCCAAAGTAAAAGTGCAGTGGGATCTCCCGGGATACCGTCCCGTAGTCCCAAAGTAAAAGTGCAGGGGGATCTCCCGGGATATCGTTCCGTAGTCCCAAAGTAAAAGTGCAGGGAGGATCTCCCGGGATACCGTCCCGTAGTCCCAAAGTAAACAAACAAGGGGGGGAGCTACCGGAATCCCGCATCCGTAGTCCCAATGTAAATGCGCAACCAAAATCAGAGAATATTCAGAAATTGAAGTACAACAATACAAAGCGACATATAATCATGGCCTAACATGCTCCACGTAATTACAATTAAGGCAAATTAAGCAAATAGGCAATTTGGATCAACTAAACATGCTTTTCTATACTAGCACAGGCTATAATAGCAAGTATAATAAAGCAATTACGAAAGAAACTCAGTTCAAGTATTTTAAGTAAAAATTTGGATTTTCAATAATTAGCTCAAGTACGCGCTCGTCACCTCACGTACAAGGCATTTAATTACCAAATATCACATCCTAAGGGACAAATTCCCCCACACAAGGTTAGACAAGCCACTTACCTCGAACAAGTGCAAGTCAACCTGAAACCACGCTCTTGCCACGAGTATCTNTTAAATTCTAAGCTAATACGTGAAATTTTGTAAAATGACCAAAATACCCCTCGGGCCCCACGTCTCGGAACCGGGTAAAATTTATATTTCCAGAAACCTCGCACTCTCACAAGTCTAACCATACCAAAATTACAAAATTCCCATATCATTTCGACCTTCAAATCAGTGATTCTATCCAAGAGGGTTTTCTACCCTTTTCAACAAAATCCTCAGATTAAACACCAACACATGTAATAGATTCGAGTTATACAACCAAAATTGAGTTAAGAACACTTACCCCGTTGCTCTCCAAGAAAATCTATCCAAAAATCGCCCAAACCAAGCTCCAAATCGTTAAAAATGGGAAATGGGAACGAAGTCCTATTTCCAAAACTTAAACATTCTGTCCAGACCATTTTCCGCTTTTGCGGTCCAGGGACCGCTTCTGCGGTCCCGCTTTTGCTGAAAAACCAACCGCTTCAGCGGTCTCCTTCAAAGCCCGACCAACCGCTTATGAGGTCTTCCCATCGCATAAGCGAGTCCGCTTCAGCGGAACAATCTCCGCTTCTGCGGTTCCTGGCCAAACGCCCACTTCCACTTATGCGGCTGCCTGGCCACTTATGCGGCTCCGCTTCTGCGGCTCCAAAATCGCAGAAGCGAAAATACCAAAAGCAGCAGGCCTAAAATCTTCATAAGTCCAAAAATTCTCCATTTAGCCATCCGAATTCATCCCGAGGCCCCCGGGACCTCAACCAAAAATACCAATACATCCTATAACGTTATTCAATCTTGTTCCAATTATTAAAACACCTCGACTAACATCAAAATCTTCAAATTACATCGAATTCAAACCCAAGTTCTTTTAAAACTTCAAAAACACGCATTCGATCAAAAACATGACCAAACCACGTCTAAATGACCTGAAATTTTGCACGCACGTCCCAATTGACATGACGGTGCTACAGCAACTTCCGTAATTCCGTTCCGACTCTCGGATCAAAATTTCACCTATCAACCGGAAATCGCCAAAATACTAACTTTCGGCATTTCTAGCCTAAATGAGCCATGGACTTCCAAAATACATTCTGAACACGCTCCCAACCTCGAAATCACCTAACGGAGCTAACGGAACCATCAGATTTCCATTCCGAAGCTGTATTCACACTGTTCCAACTACGGACTATTTTCCAATACTTAAGCTCTCATTTAGGGACTAAGTGTCCCAAAACTCTCCAAAACTCAACACCGAATGTCCCGACAAACCAAAATAGCGGAAATGAACTTAGGGGAAAAAGTTAATAGGGGATCAGGGCGTAAATTTCAAAAAATGACCGGCCGAGTCGTTACAAATATCATAAATGATGTGACACCATACTGCATAAGGAAAATGCGTCTCTATGCATGTATGCCATATATGCATGCCAATGCCATGTATCTCAGAGATGAATCATGCACTCACACTCTTAGAGTACTCAACCCCACAACATCCCACTCAATCACTCGGTATTGTATATGGCCCATACGGCCCAGGGAAATCCATCTCGGAACATATACAACACTGACTATAAGTCGCCTAGTACCAAGGATATGGGGTAATCCAACGCTGTGGAGAAATTCATCTCCAAGTATCAAGTACTTCAGACAAATCTATGCCCAAGGAAATCCATCCCTCAATAATATATAAATTCTCAACCACTCGGTACCGTATATGGACCATGCGGCCTAGGGAAGCCCATCACAGAACATACTCAATAATGACTATACGTCACTCGGTACCGAGGAAAAAGGGAAATCCATCTCCATATATCAATACTTCGCACAAATCCATATCTATGGAAATCAATCTCTCAATAATATCATCCATGCTCACTGGGGGGTATGTTACAGACTTCAGAGGGGCTCCTTTAGCCCAAGCTCTATCATAATCATCAATATAACTGCTGCGGCATGCAGTCCGATCCCATAACTATCACTCATAATCAGGCTCTCGGCCCTACTCAGTCATCAATCTCTCAAGTCTCACCTATGGGCTCACAATGTCATGAAAACTGACCCGGAACAATGATATGATGTATCAATAAGTAACAACAGAGATTGAGATATGATATGAATGCATGAATGTGACTGAGTACGAAATATCAATGAATTCAATGAGATGACAGCAAGAAACACCACTATGGATCCCATCAATATCAGCGCAAATCCTAAACATGATATATAACATGATGTAGAGCTCATTTATTTTATCACATGGTGAAAACACAATTATCAATAAATTAGGGCCACTATTCAGTGCCCTGGAAACAATAGAGTCATAAATTATAGGGTGAACGCCCACACGGCCGTCGCCTAACATGTGCGTCACCTCAACATTAATCACATAACACATATTTTGGGGTTTTATACCCTCAGCACAAAGTTTAGAATGCTCCAAGAATGCCATTACGTACGTAGAGACCTTCGAACGGCTCAAAACTAGCTAAAAGTAACTCAAATACATCAGATAAAGCCCAAGGAAGCAATTTCAAATGATAAAGATCAAATTCTACATCAAATCCCAAATCCGTCCAAAAATCACACCCGGTTCCACACCTCAAAACTCAACCAAACTCACAAAATTCGACAACCCATTCAGTTACGAGTCCAACCATACTAGTTTCACTTAAATCCGACTTCAATTCGACAATCAAATCTAAAAAATTTGTTTTATGAAATTTCTACAAATTTCCATCTCAAAATACTAATTGAATGATGAAGACAATGATATATTCATGAATATTAACCAAATCCTAGTTAGAATAACTTGCCCCGATGATTTTCTTAAAAAACCTACAAAACATCGCCACAAGCCAAGCTCCTATGGTCCAAAATATGAAATAAAACCCTAAGCCTCATTTATATAGTACTTCCTCTAAACCTCATTGTGCGGTCCGCACAATTCTGTTGCGGTCGTACTCTGCTAATCTCTGCGATCACAGAAAAATCATGCGGCCGCACATCACAGTTTTCCTCCATACCAGGATTCAGTATTTTGACCATAACTTTCTCTGCAGATGTCCAAATGATGACTTTTTTACCTTTCTGGAAACTAGACACGAAGGGCTACAACTCTAGTTTTGCGTCACTGCAGAATTCCTTACAGACCAAAAGATATAAGCTTCCGAAGTCGTACCAGCGATCCTGCAGAACATCTTGATGTGCGGCCGCACACGAAATTATGCAGTCCGCACTAATGTCCGCAAAATTTTAGTGCAGTCCGCACTCTCCTTTGTGATCCGTACTTGCAAAAGTGCCAGAACAAACTTAGAGTACCAAAATGCCCAGACTCACTCAAAACTCAACTCGAAACACGCCCGAGGACCTCAGGACCTCAACCAAAGGTACCGTCAAAACACCATATAAACTTAGTAGATCCCTTAAATCACATCAAACAACAAAAAAAACATGAATTGCAAACCAATTCAAGCTTAATGAGCTTGAAACCTCAACCTTCTATAACCGATGTTGAAACCTATCAAATCACGTCCGATTGACCCCAAATTTTGCACACAAGTCTTAAATGACATAATGGAGCTATTCTAATCTCCGGAATTGGATTTCGATCCCGATATCAAAAGGTCAACTCCCCGATCAACTTCCAAACTTAAGCTTTAAACATTGAATTTCATTCTTCCAAACTGACTCTGAAATACCTGAAAACCAAATACGGAGATTTAGACATGCCATAATACATCATACAGAGCTACTCATTCCCTCAAACAACCGAGCGAAGTGTAATTGCTCAAAACGACCGGTCGGGTCATTACAATAACAAAGTTTTCAGCCCAAACAACATTTATATGATGCATAAAAAATAGAGTAATAGAGACTGAGTTACTAAATCAATAAGTATAAACATGACTGAGTATAGATTTCCAATTGAAAATAATGAGAGAATAGCAAGAAAATACCTCTAAGGGTCTAAACAACACTAGCATAAGGCCTAAACATGGCATCCAGCCCGATTTACAGAAATTCTATCTAAAACAAGTGAGAAACAAGTAGTTTCAACAAAATACTCAACCTTACAGTAGATACGGGATGGACCAAGTCACAATCCTCAATGGTGCACGCCCATACGCCCGTCATCTAGCATATGCATCACCTCAAAATAGTCACATGACAAAAATCTTGGATTTCATACCCTCAGGACAATCGTTACTTACCTCAAACCGATCAACTCTCTACTCCGCGATGCTCTTGCCCCTCGACTCGGAATCTGACAAAAGTCACAAAACCAGAAAACTCTTTCACTCATAAGTCTACCCATATCAATTTCATCAAAATCTGACATCATTTGGTCCCTCAAATCCCCAAATTACTTCCTCGAGAACTCTTCCATTTTTCTCCCAATTTTTTACCCTAATTCCCAATTTAGATGATAAAAATCAAGAGACAATCATGGAATTTAATCAAAATCAAGTGAAGGACACTCACCCCAATCAACTCCATGAAAATGCCTTCAAATATCGCTCAAATCCGTGGTCTCTAGCTCAAAATATGAAAAATAAGCTCAAACCCTCGATTTTGAATATAACACGGTCTGCCCAGATTTGACTCTTCGCGAACGCAGCCTCCCTCTCGCGTTCGCATAGAACAACTCCAATGCCTCCTCACTTTATTCTTCGCGAATGCGACATGCTCCTCGCGAACGCGATGCCTTACCTGCTCAACCTACAAGAACGCGACCACAACCTTGCAAACGCATAGAACAATGGACTTGGGGTCCCCAGCTGCCTTTTCTCTTCTTCGTGAACGCGATACTCCTCTCGCGTTCGTGATGCACTCCACCCCTAAACCTTTCGTGAACGCGTCCCCTTCTTCACAAATGCAAATAGAAAAACTTCCTCAGCTCACCTTAACCCTTCGCGAACGTGGTAGCCCCCTCGCGAATGCAATGAAGAAAATCTCTGCAACAAAATACTAAATAATCTACCAACTTCTAAAGCCAAGAAATGATCCGTTCACCACCCGAAACTCACCCGAGGCCCTCGGGACCTCATCCAAACATATCAACACATCCCATAACATCATTATAACTTAGTCAAACCTTCGAATCACTCAAAACAATGTTAAAACACCAAATTATCCTCGGATTCAAGCCTAAGAACTTCTAAACTTTTAAATTTCAAAAACAATGCCGAACCTATCAAATCACGTCCAAATGATCCAAAATTTTGTACACACGTCATAAATGACACTACAAACCTACTCCAACTTCCGGAATTCCATTCCGACCCTGATATCAAATTTTCCGCTGCCGGCCAAAATCGCCAAATTTCCAACTTTCGCAAATTCAACCTTAGTCTACCACGGACCTTCGAATCGTATTCCGGATGCGCTCCTAAGCACAAAATCACCTAAAGAAGCTAAAGGAACCATCAAAATTCAAATCCGAGGTCATTTATATATAAGTCAATATCCGGTCAACTTTCCCAATTTAAGCCTTCACAAAAGAGACTGTGTGTCTCATTCCACTCCGAAACCATTCTGGACCTGAACCGACCAACATGATACGATAAAATATAGCAGAAGAACCCAAAAGGAAGCAAAAATAGGGGAAACAGAGCTATAACTTACAAAATGACTGACCGGGTCGTTACATCCTCCCCCTCTTAAGCAAACGTTCGTCCTCGAATGAGTATAGAAACATACCTGAAGCCTCAAATAGGTCCGAATATCTGCTCCACATCTCCCGTTCAGTCTCCCAAGTAGCCTACTCCATGTTCCAACCTCTCCACTGCACTTTTACTGAAGCTATATCCTTTGATCTCAACTTTCTCACTTGTCGCTCCAAAATAGCCATCGGCTCCACATCATAAGTCAAATCACTATCTATCTTAACCGTGCTCTAATCCAATACATGAGATAGATTGTCGATATACTTATGGAGCTTAGAAGCATGAAATACTGGATGCACACCCGACAAGCTAGGTGGCAACGCAAGCTCGTAAGCTACCACTCCAATCATCCGAAGCACTTCAAAAGGCCGAATAAACCGAGGGCTCAGCTTGCCTTTCTTCTCAAATATCATAACACCCTTCATGGGTGAAACCTTTAGCATAACCTTCTCCCTAATGATATAAGATACATCACGAACCTTTCTGTCAGCATAACTCTTTTGTCTTGATTGTGCTGTACGAAGCCGCTCCTGAATCACTTTCACCTTGTCCAAAGCATCATATACTAAGTCTTTACCCAAAAGCCTAGCCTCACCCAGCTCAAACCAACCTACTGAGATCTACACCGTCTCCCATATAAAGCCTCATACGGAGTTATCTAAATACTCGATCGATAACTGTTGTTATAAGCAAACTCCCCGAGTGACAGAAACTGGTCCCATGAACCCCCAAAATCAATGACACAAGCACGTAACATATCCTCCAATATCTGAATAGTGCGCTCAGAATGCCCGTCCGTCTGAGGATGGAATGTTGTACTCAACTCAACCTGAGGGCCCAACTCCCGTTGCACGGCTCTCAAAAGCTACGATGTAAACTGTGTGCCTCTATCTGAAATGATGAAAACTGGAACTCCATGAAGGCGAACATCCTCTATGATGTAAATCTCAGCCAACTGCACTGAAGAATAGGTAGTACACATAGGAATGAAGTGCGCAGACTTGGTTAGCCGATCCACAATCACCCAAATAGCATCGAACTTTCTCAAAGTCCATGGGAGTCCAACTACGAAATCTATGGTGATCCGCTCCCACTTCTACTCTGGAATCTCTATCTGCTGAATAAATCCACCGGTCTCTGATCTCATATTTCACCTGCTGGAAATTGAGACACCGAGCTAAAAATCCTACTATATCTTTCTTCATTCTCCTTCACCAATAGTGCTGCCTCAAATCCTGATACATCTTCATGGCACCTGGATGGATGGAATACCGCGAACTATGGGCCTCCTTAAGAATCAACTCCTGAAGCCCATCTACATTGGGCACACATATTCGGCCATGCATCCTCAATACCCCATCATCACCAATGGTCACATCTCTGGCATCATCATGCAGAACCTTGTCTTTGAGGACAAGCAAATGAGGATCATCATACCGATGCTCTCTGATACGATACGAGAAACCATATAAGCTAGGACCCGACTGGGCTCCAAAATATCCATCCTCACAAACCGATTGGCCAAAGCCTGACCATCAACCGCAAGAGGTCTCTCCCCAACTAGAGTAAATACAAGACTGCCCATACTCACCTCTTTCCTACTCAAGGCATCGGCCACCACATTGGCCTTTACCGGATGATACAAAATAGTAATATCATAGTCCTTTTGCAGCTCCAACCATCTCTCTGCCTCAAATTGAGGTCCTTCTGCTTCAACAAGTGCTGGAAGCTACGATGATTAGTAAACACCTCACAAGACACACCATAGAAATAGTGCCTCCAAATCTTCAATGTGCGAACAATGGCAGCCAACTCTAAATCATGAATAGGGTAGTTCTTCTCATGGGGTTTCAACTGAAAAGAAGCATAAGCAATCACTCTACCCTCATGCACCAACAACCTAATGCCGACCCAAGAAGCATCACAATATACTGTATAAGAACCTGAAGCTGATGGCATAACTAATACTAGAGGTGTGGTCAAGGCGGTCTTGAGCTTCTGAAAGATCGCCTCTCACTCATTCGACCACCTGAAAGGATCACCCTTTTGGGTCAATTTGGTCAAGGGTAATGTAACAGATGAAAATCCCTAAACAAACCGACGCTAATAACCCGCCAAACCAAGAAAGCTACGAATCTCTGTGGTTGAGGACGATATGGACCAAATCTGAACTACCTCTATCTTCTTCGGATTGACCTGAATATCCTCGCTGGACGCCACGTGGCCCAAGAACGCCACTGAACTGAGACAAAACTCACATTTGGAAAACCTAGCATAAAGCTTCTCCTCTCTCAACTGCTGCAATACAACTCTCAAATGCTCAGCGTGTTTCTATAACAAACGAGTCGAGATAAGGCCGAAACACGATTTTCATCAAATACATAAATGTTGTTGGGGAATTGGTTAGCGAAAAAGATATCACAAGGAATTCATAATGACCATATCGGGTCCTGAAAGTTGTCTTAAGAGTGTCCGAGTCCTTAATCTTCAACTGGTGATACCCTGAAAAAATCCTAAGATCAAACTTGGAGAACACCCTCGCTCCCTAAAGATGGTCAAGTAGATCATTAATACGAGGCAAAGAATACTTTTTCTTGATTGTGACTTTGTTCAACTACCGATAGTCAATGCACATTCTTGTGGTGCCATCTTTCTTCTTCACAAATAGAACACGTGCACCCCCAAGGTGACATACTAGGCCAAATAAACCCCTTATCAAGGAGTTCCTAAAGTTGCTCTTTCAATTCCTTTAAATCCGTCGATGCCATACAATACGGTGGAATAGAAAGATGCTGAGTGCCCGACACCAAATTAATACCAAAGTCAATATCCCTGTTCGGTGGCATGCTCGGCAGGTCTTTAGGAAACACATTCGAAATCTCTCACTACAGGAACTGAATCAATAGTAGAAGTCTCTGCACTAACATCCCTTACAAGGGACAAATAAGAAAGAAAACTGTTTCCAACCATCCGCTACCTTAAAGTATGAAATCACTCTACTGGGAACATAATCCAACGAACCTCGCCACTCAATCTGTGGCACCCCCAACGTCACCATCTTAGTGTGATAGTCCAGAATAGCATGACATAGAGACAACCAATCCATTCAAAATATCACATCAAAATCAACCATACTAAGCAGCAAAAGGTCTACTCGGGTCTCCAAACCCCCAATAGTCACCACACAAGACTGATATACAGGGTCCACAACAATTGTATCGCCTACGGGAGTAGATACATGAATAGATGAAACAAGAGACTCGCGGGGCATATCTAAATAACGAGCAAAATATGACGACACATATAAAAAAGTGGAACCAGGATCAAATAATACAGAGGCATCATTATGGCAAACTGAGACAATACCTATGATTAGGGGTGTTCATGGTTCGGTTTGGATCGGTTTTTCCTAAAAAGAAACCAAACCAAGAGAGTCAATTTCTCAAATATTGGAACCAAAACTAACCAATTAAGTATGTTTTTTATTGATTTGGTTTTTGTCGGTTTTTCGGGTTTTTCGGTTATTTATCGATTTTTTTCTTAAATATGAGACATACACTACCAAATGCATATTCCGGTGACTACATTTTCAATGTAACAATATCAAACCAATTGGTCTTTAAGAAGTCTATCATTTACCAAGATATATTGATGTTAATTGAATCAAATAGTGATGAATAATTTAAGTACTCAATAAAAATTGATTATTTTTAACGTGAAATAAATTCTTGTACTTATCAAAAGAAAACTACCAATCAAACTAGAATGTAAAGACAAAGAAATAGATTATTATAATAGTAAATAATTAGACTAATATGTACCATAAAATTTTAGAGACATTATATAAAAATATACATATATATAGGTGTAATAATATATTTAAATATCTACTTTTATAGTCGGTTTGGTTTAATTTTTTGCGGTTATTTTTTTATTAAAATCAAAACCAAACCAAATCTGATCGGTTTTTAAAATTCAAAACCAAAACAAAACCAAACCTAAAAAGTATCGGTTTTTTTGGTCAGTTTGATTCGGTTTTCAATTTGGTTTGGTTTTTCGGACATTTATGAACACCCCTACCTGTGATCATAGCATTTGGTTTGGCTGGGAGTGCATAGAATTGGGCCTAATCACCACCTGATCGACCTCGCCGTCTAGGGCGATCCCTAGTTGACTGACCCCCCACCCCTAGCTGCCTGGACGGGTGGTGAAGTAACTAATGCTGAAGTCGATGGCTGACTCCTCTGTTGAGGTGTACTTCCATGGCGACGAGGACACTACCTTTATATATGCCCAAACTCCCCACACTCAAAACAACCCCCTGGTGCTGATGATGGGCTGAAGGGAACCCCTAGCACCGGGATAACTAGTAGAAGGACCTGGCATGAAGGAGCCCTAAACTGATGGAGCACGGGTCGAACTCTAGGCTGAGAGAGAACTATGTGATGAATGGCCCTGATGAGAATTGTGAGAACGATTACCCGATGATGCACCACGGTGAACTGGGCGAGCTGACTGAACATATCTGAATAGACGGCCTCTACCGTGCTGTAACTGACCCACATGAGGAGCACCACCAAAATTACTAAATCCACGAGGCCTCTTGGCCTCCCTCTCCACTCGCTCCCAGCGGAGAATCGACTCTATGTACTGAGCAATGTCAACAACCTCCTCAAAAGAAGCACCAGACACCCTCTCTTAGTCATAAGAATGAGTAGTTCATATATGAGGCCATCAATGAGCCTCCTGATCCTCTCTCTATTTGTGGGAACCAACCACCAAGTAAAGGCAACTCTAGAGAACTGAAATGTAGTGAATTAGACCCCGCTAGTCTCCAGAATACCCGCTGTACAAAAAATTCTCTAACACTTATCCAAGAAACCTTGAGCATTCTCGCCCTCTGTACCACTAAACGTCGGAGGCTGAAGTCTACCAAACCTATCCAATCTACGCTGCTCATCATCAGGCATGACTGGTACCACATAATCCTAAGCAGGTGCAACCGGCTTGGCTGGTGGTGCCTCCGGTGTCTGAAGTCCCCAAAGCAACCTACTCGGGTGTACGGGTGGCGGGAGTCTGAGTGTTTCCCCAGTCCCGAGAAGTAGATATTGTAGTAGAAATATCGAGTGCCTGAGCAAGACTGGTGCACACAGTTAGAATCTGAGCTTAATCAGAGCTAAGGTCTCCTGAAGACCTGAGATAACAATAGGCACAACCGGTTCCTAGGCTGGTACCGCTGGTGCATCCACAACTGGGACCTGATCATGAAGTAGGGGGCTGGTGAAGCTGTAGGTGCTGCCCTAGCTATTGTGTGGGCTACATCCCTACCCTTACCACAGCCTCGACCTCGTCCTCTTGCGGCCCCAAATGGTGGTACTGGTGGCCGTCCGTCCTAACCGGTAGCATGTATTCCAACCATCTGTGAGAGAATACAATAATAGAAGTTTAGTTACCAGAATCAACAGATTCGCATGATAAAATTCAAGAATGTGAAGTTTTTCTAAAGGTTCTGCAGCCTTTCGAAGATAAGTATAGACGTCTCAATACCGATCCACAAGACTATACAAAAATCGCTCATGACTCATGAGTCCTATGTAACCTAGGCTCTAATACCAACTTGTCACAAACCAAAAACCAACACTATCGTGATGGCGTCTATCGTGGTACTAGGTAAGATGGAACATTATCAAAACAACACGATATTTTTATTTCAAAGATAATTCCAAAGCTATTTAATATAAAACCTTCATAAAGGAGTTTGAATTAAAAACAAAAGTGCGGAAATGAAAGCCCGACATTGGGGTGTCACTAGTCATGAGCATCTACTACAATTGTATCTGACAATATCGAGACTAACATAGTATAGAATATAACTAAATACAACTAAAGGAAGATAAGAGGGAAAAGAGTAGGGCTGCGATCGCCTGGCAGCTACCTTGCTATCTTCGAGAGAAACCCGCAACTGGAATAGTCAACAGCAGCTACCGTGTCCAGTTACGCCTAGATCTGCACACAAGGTGTAGGGAGTAATGTGATTACGCCAACTCAGTAAGTAACAACAGTAAATAAAATCTTAAAAGTAGTGACGAGCAATAATTCTTATAAAGTTCATATCACAAACTCAATAAAAATACGGTATGCCTTAAAAACAATAGTTTGGATCAAATTAGCTTGTTTAAATCCAGTTCCAGTAAAAATCAATTTGAAAACATCATTCAGTAATTTTAGAAAAAGGGTTTAGTGCAAGAGAAAGTAAAATCATGAAATCATAACCAACCCCTCGGGCAAACAACTCTCGTATATGCCCCTCATGCAAACCTCACCATCACTAATATACAGCGCAATCGGGCAAACCTCACCATCGCTCATGCCTCCCAGTCACTCAGCACTGGGAACTTGCACTTAGTAGGTACCTGTGCTGACTAGGGGTATGCAGACTCCGGAGGGGATCCTTCATCCCAAGCGCTATAACAAGCCAATCATGTCATAAATCAATCAAGCACTCGGCCTCACTCAGTCATGAATCAGTAAAACATGCTGCGACGTGCAGCCCTATCCCATAAATATCCTCACAAATCAAGCCCTCGGCCTCGCTCAGTCATAAACCTCTCCTGCCTCTCGGGCTCTCAGAATAACAAAGTTTTTAGCCCAAACAACATTTATATGATGCATCAAAAATAGAGTAATAAAGACTAAGTTATGAAATCAATAAGTATAAACATGACTGAGTATAGATTTCCAACCAAAAAAAATGAGAGAATAACAAGAAAAGAACTCTAAGGGTCCAAACAATACTGGCACAAGGCCTAAACATGGCATCCAGTATGATTTACTGAAATTCTATCTAAAACAAGTGAGAAGCATGTAGTTTCAACAAAATATTCAACCTTATAGTAGATACGGTACAGACCAAGTTACAATCCTCAACAGTGCACGCCCACACGCCCGTCACCTAGCATGTGTGCTACCTCAAAATAGTCACATGACAAAAATCTGGGGTTTCATACCCTCAGGACTAGATTTACAATCGTTATTTACCGCAAACCGATCAGCTCTCTACTCTGCAATAATCTTGCCCCTCGACTCGGTCTGTAAACGATCTGAATCTATTCACAATCAGTTCAATACCGTCAATATATGCTAAAGGAATGATTTTTAGAAGAAAAACTACTAAATTAGACCAAGAACCCAAAATCCACTCAAACCTGGCCCACGTGCCCACATCGCGGAATCCGACAAATGTTACAAACCGAGAAAATCCATTCACTCACGAGTCTACCCATATCAATTTCATAAAAATCCGACATCATTTGGTCCCTCAAATCCCCAAATTACTTCCTCAAGAACTCTTCCATTTTTCTCCTAATTTTTCACTCCAATTCCCAATTAAATGATAGAAACCAAGATACAATCATGGAATTTAACCAAAATCAAGTGAAAAAGACTTACTCCAATCAACTACCTAAAAATACCTTCAAATATCACCCAAATACGTGGTCTATAGCTCAAAATATGAAAAATGGCTCAAACCCTCGTTTTGAATATAACACTGTCTGCCCAGATTTTACTCTTCGCAAACGCGGCCTTCCTATCGCATTCACGTAGAAAAACTCCACTGCCTCCTCTCTTTACTCTTCGTGAATGCGACACGCTCCTCGCGAACGCGATGCCTTATCAGATCAACATTCGGGAATGCAACCACAACCTTGCGAACATGTAGAACAATGCACCCGGGGTCCTAGCTGCCTCTTCTCTTCTTCGCGAACACGATACTCCTCCCAATTTCGCGATACACTCTACCCCTGAACCTTTGTGAATGTGTCCCCTTCTTCGCAAATGCGAAGAGCAAAACTTCCTCGGCTCACCTTAACCCTTCGCGAATGCGGTAGCCCCCTCATGAACGCGATGAAGAAAATCTCTGCAACAAAATACCCGAAAATCTGCCAACTTCTAAAGCCAAGAAATGATCCGTTCACCACCCAAAACTTACCTGAGGCACTCAGAACCTCAACCAAACATACCAACATCCCAGAACATCATTCAAAAGGTCTGAAGTGCAACAAACATTTTCCTTCACTTAAAGCCAATAAGTCTGAAGTGAAAAATTACACTTGAGATGTACTTAGGGGTCGTTTGGTAGGGTGTATAAGAATAGTGCGGAATAAGATGTATTTGTATTGCATGGGTTAGTAATGCAAGCACTAGTTATGCAGATATTATTTCTTATCAAATGTTTGGTGTGGTGTATTAAAATTATAATTCATTGCATAATTTTAAAAAAAATAGGTGTTTACAATAATGCCCTCCATATTCTCTAGCTTTAAGGTACTTTATCACTTTAAGGATAGTTTTATCTTTAACCATACTAATGCATGCATTAATAGCCTTGGTATCACAAATTCCATAGTTTTCTATGCATTAATTATACATAGGATAAAGCCAACAGAGGCGGACCTACGTTGCGAGTTGAGGGGTCACGAGACCCCGTTAGACTCGGCAAATACTATGTATATTTATCTTATATATTTCTGCACATATATAGTTTGAACCCTTAAATAATTTTCTTGTGCCCCCAAAGACTAAAGTACCGACTGTCGTAGTTGTTGGCTTGGGTGCACAAGTTCTCTTCTTTGCTCAATGTCGTGGGTTCGAATCCCACTTTCAGCCTTTCCTCCTACTTTCTATTTTGGTTCTTTATATAGTAAATTGCTTTATTTTTCATATTTATCTTTTTTAATTCAATTATAGTTTAATAGTAACATATAACAGTCAACTTCATTAATTTTCCTTTTTCAAATCCCTCCATTAAAATTAAAAGCCTTAAATTGTAACTTATCGCTCCACAAATAGAAAAATATAAATTCTTGTGCCACAATTTTCTTGAACAATCACTTTGCCGACTTGACAATGGAAACTAAGAGTTTGAAACTCTTCTTTAATTCTTTAACTATTAACATAGCTTTAATCTTGATTTCTTGAGTAAGTTTTGATAATTTAAAGTCTGAACGCCCTTTTGATCGCTCACCCTTTTTATTAATAAACTAGAAATTTTAAAGTATGAAACATGCTTAAACAAATACCTTCTCTTCCCATTACACTCATTTTGCGAAGAAATCTTTCTCAATTCAGTGCTTTTTTTCTTCTTTAGAACTCCTTTTTGTTTATACTTGGATCATAGGTCATCATAATCATTAAGTTTTCAAAGAGTTGTATGTCTACTTTTATCTCTAGTGATTAGTATATAATGGTGCCCCGTCATGCTCAAATCCTGGGTCCGCCTCTGAATGTCATGTATGATGTATAACTAATACAAGTATTATTTATACACAGGTTGAAAAAATATACTAAATAAGGTATTAGTGATGCATAGAGCTAATGCTTTCGTTATTTTTCTTATACCTCCTACCAAACGACCCTTTAAGGCAAATAGGTCTGAAGTGTAACCAATGGTATTATGCACTTAAGGCCAATAAGTCTAAAGTGAAAAATTACACTTCAGATGTACTTAAGGCCAAAAGGTCTGAAGTGCAACCAGCGTTTTCATGCACTTAAGGCGAAATATGCTTGAAATGCAAATTTACCAAAAATAGAAATTTGTTCTTCGAATTATAATAATCCAACATACGATTTAATACCCAAATCTACTCCAAATAAGCTCAAATTTGAAGCATAACCTCCAAATATCATCATGAACAAATCGCAATCATAAATTTGTCAAAAAAAAAAACAATAAAACTAACAAACCCATTTTTCAATTAAGAAGAAGAAGACTGATGGATATAAATTATTCATGTAATTTCATATGTAAAAGATAATTTTTTAAAATAAAATATGAATAATAATATCCTATCCTCGCATATTTTCTAACAATTCTTGTAGGAAAAAGAAATTATGAAAAAGACAAGAGAATGAAGCAAAGCCAGAGTTGCATACATCATCATCATATTCGCAAATGTGGAATATACTTATGGGCTTATGGAATGAGACAATTAGAGATGAAAAGGAGTATAGTTGCATATGTGGAATCTATATTCGCAAAGGTCACATTCTCATACATGGAACCTACATTTGCAAGTCTAAGTCATAAAGTCAAGAATGAAAGCAAAAGAGTCATAGATGCATGCGTGGAATCTATATTTGCAAAGGTCACATTCACATACATGGAACCTATATTTGCAAGTCTAAGTAATAAAGTCAAGAATGGAAGCAAAAGAGTCATAGATGCATGCGTGGAATCTAATTTGTAAAGGTCACATTCGCACACATGGAACCTACATATGCAAGACTAACTCATGAAGTCAAGAGTGAAGCACAAGTTCCATATGTGCATATATTGAATCTACCTACACAAAGGTCACTTTGCATACATGGAAGCTACATTTTCAAGGCTAACTCATGAAGTTAAAGGTGAAGCACAAGTGCCATAGTTGCATATATAGAATCTACGTACACAAAGGTCACTTTGCATACATGGATTTCACATTCACAAAAGTGGAATATGACAAAATCCACTCATCTTTTCCTATAAATAGCAAGCTCTCTTTGTATAAGGATATCCAATCTTTGTAAGACAAGAACTAGTCTTGATCTTCTTTCTTTGTAGTAAAAATACTTCTAGTCTTCTAAATATCTTTTTTAGCTTTTGTTACTCAATAATGGAGTAATTTCTTTTGTTGGGATAGTTGATAAAACTTGATATATTTTATATTATTATCTTTGTTTTTATATATTCTTGGCTTGAAATTTTTTTTTTACATTTCATACTATGCTGAAATAATGGTTTTTAATTACTCTATCATCACATCTACATATTTTATCTCTAAGTTATTCATATGTTAACTTTGTAATTCTCGTGGAGCAAAATTAATATATAGTAACTGATGAATAAAATAGTAGTGTGAAAGTAATTTTTCAATAAACTATTATTTCAAGTCAGTAATTGTCACGACCCCAACCCCGGTCATGATGGCGCCCAACACCATGCTAGGCAAGCCCGACCAATTCAACACTCAATCCCTTTTTATTAAAAATTCAATGCCGATTAACAGGAATAAATTACCAAACTGATGTGAATAGAAGTCTGAAATAAAGACGAAATGTGCGGAAACCATAATAATAATCTCTACAAAAGCCCGCCGATCCAGTGTCACGAGTCAAAAGCCTCTAGTACATGAGTCCAATAGTCTGATACAAGAACAGTCTAAAAATGCAGAAAAGTAAAGAAAAATAGAGGGAGAAATCAGGTCTATGGACGCCATGCAGCTACCTCGATAACTCTGGTGAAATCTGAACTGCAGAATAGCTCGAACTACGCCTCAGGAACACCTGGATCTGCACACACGGTACAGGGAGTAATGTGAGTACTCCGACCTAGTGAGTCATAAAAATAAATAATGACTGACAGTATGAAATCACGTAAAAGCACTAAGCAGTTCTATATCAAAGCAGTAAGAACATTTAAACAGCAAATATTGAGAAAAAGTCAGGAAAAATTCCTTAAAACCAATACTCATCTTATATACTCTTCACAATAACCGAATTCATAATTATATCGTTGCGACATGCAACCTGATCCGTATATCGATGTGGCGCACATCCCGATCCATAATAATAGTCGATTGCGCTCACTAAGGGTGTACAGACTCCGGAGGGGCTCCTATAGCCCAAGCGCTATATTGCTGCGGCGCGCAACCCGATCCATATATATATAAATATATACTTGTTGCGGCATGCAGCCCGATCCATATAAATATATTGCTGCGGCGTGCAACCCGATCCATAACGTATAAAACATCATCACTATTGGGTTCTCAACCTCTCTCAATCAATATAAACATAGCCTCTCGGGCATAATAATATAAGATAGGGATCTCAGCCCACATATTACCTTCATTTCAGATTAGCAATTTCAAAAGCTAGTTCATATTATATTAATCGGTTAGAAACATAACTGAGGGTATGATTTTAACAAGTAAAGTGAGGTCAATTAGTAATGCCCCTAAGGGTCCTACAGGTCAGCACAAGGCCCCAAACATGGCAACTAGCCCAAATTATAATGATAATAATTAAATCTCAGTCAAAAATAC
Organism: Nicotiana glauca; assembly: GCA_026770625.1. Taxonomy (NCBI): domain Eukaryota; kingdom Viridiplantae; phylum Streptophyta; class Magnoliopsida; order Solanales; family Solanaceae; genus Nicotiana; species Nicotiana glauca. The sequence goes on from MU756983.1 coordinate 19,543, forward strand.
AGTAAAATCGTCAATCGGGATGGACCAAGTCCCAATCCCTAGTGGTAACGGACCCCACGCTCATCATACAGCGTGTGTCTTACTCATAATAGCACTACGTTGTGCAAATTCTGGGGTTTCAAACCCGCAGGACATCATTTATAATCAATACTCACCTCAAGCCGGCCAAACGCTAGCTCGCTACGCCCTTGCCCCTCAAATCGGCCTCCTCGCGTGTCGAATCTGATCAAAACCACAACGAATACGTCACAATATGCTAAGGAAAAAATACCCAATCGAAAAATACCAAAAATCTCCAAATTAGCAAAACCCGAGCCCCAGGCCCATTTCTCGAATCTCAAAAAATTTCACGTCAACGAGTTCATTATCTCGCCACGAGTCCATACATATCAAGAACTCTCAAATCCGAGCTCAAATGGCCCTTCAAATCCCAATTTAAAATTTCAAAAACGCAAGCCCTAATTCTTCCCATTTAAGCCAAATTTCCATGAATTCCAAGGTTAATTTCACAATATAATCGTGTTTTTAGTTCATAGGACTCACCTCCAATCAATCCCAGTCAAAACCCTCTTCAATTCCTCCCAAAAAGCTCTCAAGGTGCTCAACAATCGAGGAAAATAACTTAGGCTCGCGGATGAAATATCATTAAAAACCCTTCTGCCAGCTGACATTTTACTCTATGTGAACGCGAGGGCCCACTCGCGTTCGTGATGAATAAACTTTTCCACTGACCAATTTACCCTTCGCAAACGCGAAGCCCTGGGTCCCTAAACCTCCGCGAATGCGACCCTGAACCGCGAACGCGAAGAACAACTCACCACTGGACCCTAGCCCTTATACGCGAACGCGATGACCTTCACGCGAACGCGATGCTTGATCTCCTAACCTTCCGCGATCGCGAGGCCTCAAACACGAACGCGAAGGCCTAAATTCTTGGCCCCCAAATTCCTTCTACGCGTTTGCGACTCACCCTACGCGAACGCAAAGGGTTAAACCTCTGCAACACTGAACTGAAAAACCTGCAACTCCAAATGCCAAAATTGGTCCGATTGACCATCCAGAACACACCCGAGGCCCCCGGGATCTTAACCGAAAGCACCAACACATCCTAAAACATCACCCAAACTTGTTTCAATCCTCAAAACACCTCAAACAATACCAAACCCATCAATTCTCATCGAATTCAAGCCTAAGTTCTTCAAAAACTTCCAAAATACGCATTCGATCAAAAACCTAACCAAAACACCTTCGAATGACCTGAAATTTTACACACACATTCCAAATCACTTAACGAAGCTACAACAACTCTCGAAATTCCATTCCGACCCTCAGATAAAAATCTCACCTATCAACCGAAATTTGCCAAAATACTAACTTCGCCAATTCAAGCCTAATTCTACACCGGACCTCCAAAATTACTTCTGATCACACTCCTAAGTCACAAATCATCTCCTGAAGCTAACAGAATCACCAGAAATCACATCCTAGTCCTCTAACTCATAAGTCAACATCCGGTTGACTTTTCCAGACTAAGCTTTCCTTAAAGAGACTAAGTGTCTCATTTCCTTCTAAAATCAATCCAAACCAACTCGTTCACACAAGACACTGATAATGAAGCATGAAGAAGTAGAAAATAGGAAAAACAAAGCGGTGACTCATGAGACGACGGGTCGGGTAATCACATCCTCCCTAACTTAAACAAATGCTCGTCCTCGAGCGAGTCAAGAAACATACCTGAAGCCTCAAATAGGTGAGGGTATCTGTTCTGCATCTCCCGCTTGGTCTCCTAGGTAGCCTCCTTTACGGGACGACCTCTCCACTGCACCTTCACCGAAGCAACATCCTTTGACCTCAACTTTCGAACCTAACGATCCAAAATGGTTGTTGCCTTACATCATAAGTCAAATCACCCTCCAACTGAACCGTACTGAAATCCAGAACATGGGACGGGTCTCCAATATACTTCCGCAGCGTAGAAACATGAAAGACTGATGCACGCTCGACAAGCTGGGTGGAAAGGCAAGCTCATAAGACACCTCCCCAATCTTCCTAAGTACCTCAAAAGGCCCAATGAACCGCGGACTCAACTTCCCTTTCTTTCTGAATCTCATAATCCCCTTTGTGGGTGAAACCTTCAACAGGACCTTCTCACCAACCATGTAGAATACATCTCGAACCTTCCTGTCCGCATAACTCTTCTGTCGCGACTATGCTGTACGGAGTCTCTCCTGAATCACCTTCACCTTCTCTAATCCATCTTGGACCAAATCTATCCCCAATAGTCTAGCCTCACCGGGCTCGAACCAACCAACTGGAGATCTACATCACCTCCCATATAAAGCTTTATACGGAGCCATCTGAATGCTCGACTGGTAGCTGTTGTTGTAGGCAAACTCTGCAAGTGGTAGAAACCTATCCCATGACCCTCCAAAGTCAATAACGCAGGCGCATAGCATATCCTATAATATCTGAATGGTGCACTCGGACTACCCGTCTGTCTGAGGGTAAAAGGCTATGTTCAACTGTACCTGAGTACCCAACTCTCGCTAAACAGTCTGCCAAAACTACGAAGTAAACTGAGTGCCCCGATCTGATATAATGGAGACTGGGACACCATGCAACTGAACCACCTCCCGAATATAAATCTCTGCCAGCCGCTCTAAAGAATAAGTAGTACAAACAGGAATGAAGTACGCGGACTTGGTCAGCCTGTCTGCAATCACCTAAATAGTATCAAATTTATTCAAAGTCCGTGGGAGTCCGGTAACAAAATCCATAGTGATCCTCTCCCACTTCCACTCAGGAATAATCATCTGCTGATGCAAGCCTCCCGGTCTCTGATGCTCATATTTCACCTGCTGACAATTGAGACATCGAGCTACAAATTCCACAATATCTCTCTTCATCCTTCGCCACCAATAGTGTTGTCTAAGATCTTGATATATCTTCACGGCACCCGGATGAATCGAATATCACGAGCTATGGGCCTCCTCCAATATCAACTCCCAAAGCCCATTCACATTGGGCACGCAAATCCGGCCCTTCATCCTCAACACACCATCATCACCAATGGTCACATCTCTGGCATCATCATGTTGAACCCTGTCCTTAAGGACAAGCAAATGTGGATCCTCATACTAGTACTCTCTGATGCAATCATACAAGGAAGACCGAGAAACCACACAAGCCAACACCTGACTAGGCTCCGAAATATCTAGTCTCACTAACCAATTGGCCAAGGCCTGAACATCAACTCCAAAGGGCCTCTCCCCAACTGGAATATATGCTAAACTCCCCATACTCACTATCTTTTGGCTCAAAGCATCGGCCACTACATTGGCCTTCCCTGGGTGATACAGAATAGTAATATCATAATCCTTCAGTAACTCTAGCCATCTCCGTTGCCTCAAATTAAGATCCTTTTTTTTGAACAAATGTTGAAGACTGTGATGATCAATAAATACCTCACAAGATATGCCATACAAGTAATGCCTCCAAATCTTCATTGCATGAACTATGGCAGCCAACTCCAAATCATGGACAGGGTAGTTCTGCTCATGGGGCTTCAACTGACAAGAAAAATAAGCAATAACTCTACCCTCCTGCATCAATACACAGCCAATCCCAACTTGCGAAGCATCACAATACATGGTATATAAACCTGAAGCTGATGGAAAAACTAATACTGGAGTTGTGGTCAAAGCTGTCTTGAGCTTCTGAAAGCTCTCCTCACACTCGCCCGACCATACAAATGAAGCACCCTTCTAAGTCAACTTGGTCAAGGGCGATGCAATAGAGGAAAATCCCTGAACAAACCGGCGATAATAGCCTGCCAACCCAAGAAAACTATGAATCTCTGTGGCTGAGGACGGTCTGGGCCAATTCTGAACCGCCTCTATCTTCTTCGGGTCAACCTAAATACCCTCGCTAGACACCACGTGTCCCAACAAAGCCACTGAACTAAGACAAAACTCACACTTGGAGAACTTTTCATAAAGCTTCTTCTCCCTCAATCTCTGCAATACAACTCGCAAATGCTGCGCGTGCTCCTCCTAACTATGCGATTACACCAGAATATCATCAACGAAAACAATAACGAACGAATCTAGATAAAGTCAAAATACACTGTTCATCAAATAAATGAACGTTGTTGGGGCATTGGTCAGCCCGAAAAACATGAAAAGAAACTCATAGTGACTATATCTAGTCCTGAAAGCAGTCTTATGAATATCTGAATCCCTGATCGTTAACTGGTGATAACCCGAACGGAGATCAATCTTGGAAAACACGCTCGCTCCCTGAAGCTGGTCAAACAAATCATCAATGCGAGGCAGGGGATATTTGTTCTTAATTGTTACCTTGTTCAATTACCTATAATCGATGCAGATTCTCATTGTGCCATCCTTCTTCTTCACAAACAGAACTGGTGCACCCCAAGTTGACACACTAGGACAAATGAACCCCTTATCTAGGAGTTCCTGAAGCTGCTCTTTCAATTCTTTCAACTCTGTCGGTGCCATACGATATGGCGGAATAGAGATAGGCTGAGTGCCCGGCACCAGGCAACATCCCTGTCCGGCGGCATGCCCGGCAGGTCTGCAGGAAAAATATCAAGAAAATCCCTCACAACTGGAACGGAATCAATACTAGGAGTCTCAGCTCCAACATCCCTCACAAAAGCTAGATATGACAACCTTTCCCAACCACAAGCTGGGCCTTCAAGAAAGAAATCACCCTACTCGAAACATAATTAGTCACACCACGCCACTTGATCCGCGGTACACCCGGCATAGCCAAAGTGACTGTCTTAGCATGACAGTCTAGAATAGCATGACACAAAGATAACTAATCCATGCCTAAATTAATATCAAAGTCCACCATGCTCAATAGCAATAGATCAACTCAGGTCTCCAGACCCCCAATAACCACAATACATGACCGGGGCACACGGTCCACAACAATAGTGTCGCCCACCGGGGTAGACACATGAACAGGTAAAGCAAGAAGCTCCCGTGGCACACACAAATAGTGAGCAAAATATGAGGACACATAAGAATAGGTAGAACCGGGATCAAATAGTACTGAGGCATCTCTGTGGCAGACTGAAACAATACCTGTAATGACAGCATCTGAAGCAATGGCATCTGTCCTGCCTGTCATAGCATAAAAATGAGCCTGGCCACCGCCTGATTGACCTCCCCCTTTGGGACGACCCCTGGCTGGCTGATCTCCACCCCTAGATGACTGGACGGGTGGCGAAGTAACTGGGGAAGAAGTTGAAGGCTGATCCCTCTGCTGATGTTGACCGTCACAGAGCCGAGGACACTGTCTCCTCATGTGAACAAACTCTCCACACTCATAAAAACTACTCGGTGCTGGAGATGGGGACTGAAGGGAACCCCTCGCACATAAGTGACTGGCAGATGCACCCGGTGCAGAAGAACCTTAAGCTGATGGGGCACGAGATGAACTCTGAGCTGGGAGGGCGCTAAGTGAAGGCTGGCTCTATTGAGACCCATGATGACCACGACCTAAAGATGCCCTACGATACTCTGGATGGGCCGACTCAGCAGGCCTAAAAGAACGACCTCTGCTGGAACTGGCCCCTCAAAGGAGCACCACTGTAACTGCCCAATTCACGAGGCCTTTTGTCCTCCCTCTCCTCTCGCTCTCGATGGAGAACTAAATCGATCTCACGAGCGATATCCACCACCTCCTCAAATGTAGCACCTAGTACTATCTCTCTAGTCATCAGAATACGAAGATGGTAGTTAAGGCCATCCACAAACCTCCTGATCCTCTCACGGTCTGACGGAATCATCTAGGTGGCATGATGAGACAACTCCAAAAACCTCATCTCGTACTGAGTCACGATCATATATCCCTGTGTCAACCACTCGAACTACCTACGCAGCTCCTCTCTATGGGACTGCTGTACGTACTTCTCCAAGAAGAGAGTGAAGAACTCCTTCCAGGTAAGGGGCGCTGCACCAACAGGCCTACGCCTCTCATACGCCTACCACCAAGTGAAGGCAGCCCCAGTAAACTGAAAGGTGGTAAAGGCCACACCGCTAGACTCAAGAATCCCCATTGTACGGAGCATCTGCTAACACCTGTCAAGAAAACCCTGGGCATTCTCGCCCTCAACACCACTGAATGTCGGAGGTTGGAGTCTACCAAGCCTCTCAAGACGACGCTGCTCATCCTCCGGCATAACCGGAATCCTGAACTCCTGAACTGGTGCAACCTGTTGAGCTGAAGGTACCTCTGGTGTATGTAGTCCCTGCACTACCTGCTCAGGTGTGCGGGCAGTGGGGTTTGATTACCTCCCCTGGCCTACGAAGTAGTTGTTGCTATGGTGGCTGAAACTTCCTGAGCCAGGCCAGTGCAAACTGTCAAAATCTGAGTCAAGGTCTCATGTAGTCCCGGAATCACGATGGGCATAGCTGGTGCCTGAGTTGGTACTGCTAGAGTCTAATCCAGAACCGGGGTAGTTGGTGGATCAACAGATGCTGCCCTTGCTACTCTGCCTCTGCCACGACCACGACCGCGACCGCGTCCACGACCTCTGGTAGTCTCAGTGGGTGGCACTGGTGGTCGTCCACCTCGTCCGGTAGCTCGTGTCCTCACCATCTGTGAGAGAATAGAATAATAGAAGTTTAGTTCTTGATTCAACAAAGTTGTACGACAAGAATTTCAAGAATATGAAGTTTTCCTAAAGGTTCCGCAGCCTCCCGAGGATAAATACAGACGTCTCCGTACATATCCACAAGACTCTACTGAATCGGCTCATGACTCGCGAGACCCAATAACCTAGGCTCTGATACCAACTTGTCACGACCCCAACCCCGGTCGTGATGGCGCCCAACACCACGCTAGGCAAGCCCACCAATTCAACACTCAATCCATTTTATTAAAAATTCAATGCTGATTAACAGGAATAAATTACCAAACTTATGTGAATAGAAGTCTGAAATAAAGACGAAATGTGCGGAAACCATAATAATAATCTCTACAAAAGCCCACCGATCTGGTGTCAAGAGTCAAAAGCCTCTAGTACATGAGTCCAATAGTCTTATACAAGGACAGTCTAAAAATGCAGAAAAGTAAAGAAAGATAGAGGGAGAAATCGGGTCTGCGGACTCCATGCAGCTACCTCGATAACTCCGGTGAAATCTGAACTGCATAATAGCTCAAACTACACCTCAAGAACACTTGGATCTGCACACATGGTGCAGGGAGTAATATGAGTACTTCGACCAGTGAGTAAAAAAATAAAATAATGACTGACAGTATGAAATCACATAAAAGCACTAAGCAGTTCTATATCAAAGCAGTAAGAACATTTAAACAGCAAATAATGAGAAAAAGTCAGGAAAAATTCCTTAAAACCAGTTCTCATCTCATATACTCTTCACAATAACCAAATTCATAATTATATCGCTGCGGCGTGCAGCCCGATCCGTATATCGCTGTGGCGCACAATCCGATCCATAATAATAGTCGATTGCGCTCACTAGGGGTGTACAGACTCCGGAGGGGATCTTACAACCCAAGCGCTATATTGCTATGGCGCGCAGCACGATCCATATATATATAAATATATACTTATTGCGGCGTGCAGCCCGATCCATATAAATATATTGTTGCGTCGTGCAGCCTGATCCATAACGTATAAAACATCCTCACTATTGGGTTCTCAACCCCTCTCAGTCAATATAAACATAGCCTTTCGGGCACACTAATATAAGATAGGGATCTCAGCCCACATATTACCTTCATTTCGGATTAGCAATTTCAAAAGCCAGTTCATATTATATTAATCAGTTAGAGTCATGACTGAGGGTATGATTTTAACAAGTGAAGTGAGGTCATTCAGTAACAATGCCCTTAAGGGTCCTACAGGTCGGCACGCGGTCCCAAACATGGCAACTAGCCCAAATCATAATGATAATAATTAAATCTCAGTCAAAAATACAGTAAAATCGTTAATCGCGATGGACCAAATCCCAATCCCCAGTGGTAACGGACCCCACGCTCATCATACAGCGTGTGTCTCACCTCAACATAGCACTACGTTGTGCAAATTTCGGGGTTTCAAACCCTCAGGACAACATTTATAATCATTACTCACCTCAAGCTGGCCAAACTCTAGCTCGCTACGTCCTTGCCCCTCAAATCGGCCTCCTCGCACGCCGAATCTCATCAAAACCACAACAAATACGTCACAATATGATAAAGAAACAATACCCAATCGAAAAAAATCGAAAAATATCAAAAATCTTGAAATTAGCAAAACCTGAGCCTCGGGCCCACTTCTCAAATCTCAGAAATTTTCACATCAACGGGTTCCTTACTCACCACGAGTCCATACATATCAAGAACTCTCAAATCCGAGCTCAAATGGCCCTTCAAATCCCAATTTAAAATTTCAAAAACTCAAGCCCTAGTTCTTCCCATTTTAGCCAAGTTTCCATGAATTCCAAGGTTAATTTCACAATATAATCGTGTTTTTAGTTCATAGGACTCACCTCCAACCAATCCTAGTCGAAACCCTCTTCAATTCTTCCCAAAAAACTCTCAAGGTGCTCAGCAATGGAGTAAAATAACTTAGGCTCACGGATGAAATATCATTAAAAACCCTTCTGCCAGCTGACATTCTACTCTATGCATACGCGAGGGCTCACTCGCGTTCGCGATGAACAAACTTTTCCACTGACCAATTTACCCTTCACGAACGCAGTATCCCACATGCAAAAGCGAAGCCCTGGGTCCTAAACCTATGTGAACGCGACCCTCAACCACGAATGCGAAGAATAACTCACCACTGGACCCTAGCCCTTATACGCGAACGCGATGACCTTCACGCGAACGCGATGCCTGATCTCCTAACCTTCCGCGATCGTGAGGCCTCAAACGCGAACGCGAAGGCCTAAATTCCTAGCCCTCAAATTCCTTCTATACGTTCGCGACTCACCCTACGCAAACGCGAAGGGTTGAACCTCAGCAACACTAAACTGAAAAACCTGCAACTCCCAAATGCCAAAATTGGTCCGATTGACCATCCGGAACACACCCGAGGCCCCCGGGACCTCAAACAAAAGCACCAACATATCCTAAAAGATCACTTAAACTTGTTCCAATCCTCAAAACACCTCAAACAACACCAAAACCATCAATTCTCATCGAATTCAAGCCTAAGTTCTTCAAAAACTTCTGCAATACGCATTCGATCAAAAAATTCACCAAAACACCTTCGAATGGCCTGAAATTTTACACACACATCCCAAATCACTTAACAAAGCTACAGAACATCTCAGAATTCCATTCCGACCCTCGGATCAAAATCTCACCTATCAACCGGAATTCGCCAAAATACTAATTTCGCCAATTGAAGCCTAATTCTACACCGGACCTCCAAAATTACTTCTGATCACACTCCTAAGTCACAAACCATCCCCCAAAGCTAACCGAATCACTGGAAATCACATCCGAGCCCTCTAACTCATAAGTCAACATCTAGTTGACTTTTCCAAACTAAGCTTTCCTTAAAGAGATTAGTGTCTCATTTGCTTCTAAAATCAATCCAAACCAACTAGTTCACACAAGACACTGATAATGAATCATGAAGAAGTAGAAAATAGGGGAAACGGAGCGATGACTCATGAGACGACGGGTCGGGTCGTCACAGTAATCTTGCTTGCCTCAGTTTTAATTCTCACGGAGAAATTGTTGTAAGCAAGATTATTGATCCTTGGTAAAAATATTCTCATGAAAGTTCATCTTGCATTTTAGAACCCAATCCGGTATTCCAAGACCTTCAATACCTCATTTTATTTCCTCTCAATTTGCAAGCGCAGTCCGGGCGCATTTTCAAAAAGCCTTTATATGGAAATTTGAGAAAATAATACGTTTTGCATTTAAAAGTTGATTTTAGTTGACTTCAATCAACATTTTGAGTAAACGGACCCAGAGCCATGTTTTAACAGTCCAGGAGGTTCCGTAATAAAATTTCGGAACTGGGCGTATGTCCAGAATCGGATTCAGAGGTCCCTAGCCCGAGTAATGAATTTTTGTTAAAAATTGTAAGTCTAAAAATCTAATAATTTAAAAAAATTGATTAATGTTTGATCTTGATGGTAACGGGCCCGTATTTTGGTTCTGGAGCCCCGTACAGGTTTATTATATTATTTATGTCATGTCTATAAATTTTGGTAAAAAATGGATATGATTTGACGTAATTCGAACATCCAGTTGTGAAAATAGGAATTTTAAAGTGTTCTTAAGAATTTCATGTGTTTTGGTGTTAGATTCGTAGTTCTAGGTGTTAAATTGGCGATTTGATCGCACGAGCAAGTTTGTATGATGTTTTAAAACTTGTGGGCATGTTCGGTGGAGCCCCGAGAGCTCGGGTTAGTTTCGGATAGGCTACAGGGTGTTTTGGAACTTAGGAAATCTGCTGGTATGACTAAACCTGTTGCAAGCCTCTGATCTCGCAATTGTGAGATCAGGCATCGCAATTGCAAACCCTGCAGTTTCTGCATTTGCGAGGCTTTCATTGTAATTGCGATAAGAAGTTGGGCCATGCAGTCTTCGCAATTGCGAAAACTTCTTCGCATTTGCAAAGTAAAACTGGGAGGGCAGTGATCACAAATGTGATCATTTTGTCGCATTTGCGGAGGTTCTGGTTCACAATTGGGAACCTATCTTCGCAATTGCGAAGGCAGCAGAAGTGTGGAGGACTTCGCATTTGCGATGTTCCTTCGTTTTTGTGAGATTCGCAATCGCGAAGCTCAGGTCGCAAATGCGACATCTGCAACTATATAAAGGGTACTTAGACGCTATTTTTCATTCATTGCAAATTTCAAAACCTACACCTCGAGAGGCGATTTTCCAAAGGCCATTTCTTCCCCAAATCATAGGTAAAGGATTCTTAATTCATTTATTTCAATCATCCAATTCTTAAAGCAAGATTTCAACCTAGAATCTAGGATTTTCATGGTGGAATTGGTTTTTTTAGGTAGAAGCTAGGGATTTTGAAATTTGGTTATTTTGACCTCAAATTGAGGTCGAATTCCAAAATCAATTGTATATTCGGGCTCGAGGCTGAATGGGTAGTCGGATTTTGGTTTGAATTTTGGGTTTGGACCAAGCGGGCTCGGGTGTTGATTTTTTCAAAAAAGGCCTAATTTGAATTCCTTGCTATCATGGATAGTTCATAAGGCATTGAATTGTTTGGTTGATAATTTACTAGATTCTATTGGTCCGGAGGTTTGTGTAAAGGGAAAAGCGATGATTGAGATTTGATTTTGGCCGGAGGAGCGAGGTAAGTGTTGTGGCTAATCTTAGCTTGAGGGATTAGGTGTTATTTGCTTATTTATTACGTGTTTGGATGTTGAGTATGATGTATAGGTAAGGCGACGAGTATCTATACGTTATTGTCGAGTCATAACATATGGGTGAGCTTTATTCTTGAAACTGTTATATTTGATCATATTGTTCATGTGTGGACTAGTTAATCGATGTGTTGAGAAGTTTCTTATCATGTTTTATGGAATTTGGTATTGATGGGGTTTTACCCAAAGTTGAGATTGGTATTATAGAACTAAGTGTTGAAGTAAGACTTGTTGTTGCCATTTCTACCTCTCTATTATTGTTGTCTCTTATTTGGTGAGGTAGAGTGATAAAGCACGAAGGGTGATGTCGTGTATGTTTATATTACTAATATGGTGAGGAAGAGTGATAAAGTGTGAAGGGTGATATCGTGCATGTTTCTATTATTCATATGGTGAGGAAGAGTGATAAAGCACAAAAGGTGATGCCGTGCACGTTTCTATTATTGAATATCTGGTGAAGTTGAAAGTAAAAGTACGAAGGATGATGCCGTAAATTTTTCAGTTTGTTGTGTTTACTTGTTATTACTGGTTCAAGGACTACTAGCTGTTTAAATTTCTCTACTGCTGTGATTCTTTATTTTGATACCCCTTAGCATGCCTCCCCCCTTGTTAATATCTTTTTATCTTCTGTGAAATTGTTACTTTTGTTAGCATATCATATAACTGTATAGATTTATATATGTGTCTTATCATAGCCTCGTCACTGCTTCGCCGAGGTTAGGCTCGGCACTTACCAGTACATGAAGTCTGTTGTACTGATACTGCACTCTGCACTTTCTGTGAAGATTTTGGTACCGGACCGTGCTGACCCAATTTGAGTTGCTGCCTTCAGTCTAACAGGGGACCCAAGATAGATCTACCGGCATTCGTAAACCCTGGAGTCCTGTCACGACCCGGTTTTCCCACCATCGGGAGTCATGATGGCGCCTACTAATACGAGTTAGGAAAGCCGAATGTAATTACTTTTTCATTAATAACCTTATCCTTTTTAACATTTATCAGCAATAATACAAAAGCAGCGAGATTAAATAATAAGCGAAAGTCTTAATATTAAAGAAACTGAATAGAAAATGCAGAAGATTCAACAAAACCTCTACCCAAGACTGGTGTCACAATACTCACGAACTGCTAAGAATACTAAATACAAAGTCTAAAAGAGAACATAAACTGTTTGTCTCGAATATAATGAGATAATAGAAAAAATAAAGGATAGGGGAGACGTCGGGCCTGCGGACGCCTGCAAGGCTACCTCGGGTCTCTCTGGACTGAAGGTGTAATGACCCGACCAATTGTTTTTGGAATTTACGCCCCGATCCCTCATTAACTACTTCCCCTAAGTTCATTTCTGCTATTTTGGTTTGCCGGTACATTCGGTGTTAGGATTCAGAGTGTTTTGGGACACTTAGTCCTTAAATGAGAGCTTAAGAGTTAAAAAATGGCCAGTAATTGGAACAGTGTGAAGACATCCCCGGAATGGAAATCTGATGGTTCTGTTAGCTCCGTTAGGTGATTTCGGGGTTGGGAGCGTGTTCGGAATGTATTTTGGAAGTCCGTAGCTCATTTATGCTTGAAATGCCGAAGTTGTATTTTTGAAGTTTTCGGTCCGATATTGAGTTTTTGATCCGAGGGTCAGAATGGAATTCCGGAAGTTGCAGTAGCTCCGTCATGTAATTTGGTATGTTTTTGCAAAATTTTAGGTCATTCGGACGTGTTTTGGTTAGGTTTTTTATCGAAAACGTATTTGGAAGAATTTGAAGTTCTTAGGCTTGAATCATTGATTAAATCGGGTTTTTGGTGTTGTTTTAGGTGTTTTTAGGATTGGTACAAGTTCGAATAAGGTATTAGGTGGTATTGGTGCTTTTGGTTGAGGTCCATAGGGGCCTCGGGATAATTTCGGGTGGTCGACGGAAAGATTTGAAGTTAAATGGGCTGCTGAAGTTCTGGTACCTGTCATAACCATACCTGCAGTTTGGTATCCGCAGGTGCAGAGCCGCAGAAGCGGCTGGCCCATCGCAGATGCGAAATTTTGACTCCTCATCTTTTTTCGCAGGTGCAGAAGATCTACCGCAGATGCGGTTACGCACCTGCGAGGCCCCTACAACAGATGCGGAACCTTGGGTCTTTATTGAAACTGCAGAAGCGGAATCCGCAGGTGTGGTATAATACCGTAGAAGCGGAGCCTGGTAACTTAAGGGAAAGCCGCAGAAGCGGCTCACTTTTCGCATAAGCGGGACCGAAGAAGCGGTCCCTTGTCCGCATAAGCGGAAACACCTGTTCAGAAAAGGAAATTTCGAGGGTTGAGTTTCAAAAGTTGGAAAAATCAATTGAGAGCTCGGGAGAGGGCGATTTTGAGTGGGTTTTTGAAGAGAAGATCATTGGGTAACGTTTTCTTAATCTCTTTTAGTTGCATTCCATCAATATATAGCTTAATACATCATCTAATTTCGAATTTGGAATCAAAATAGGGGAAAAACTTCTTAGACCGAACTATTGGGTTTTGAGTAAGCATTTGACCTTTAATTTGGGAGATTTTTATATGGTTAGACTCGTGAGAGTATGAGGGTTCTGAAAATATAAAACTCATTTGATTCCGAGGTGTTGGCCTGAGGGGCATTTTTGGTCATTTTTACCTATTTTCTCATCTAGCTTTAAATTTAATAGTGGAATCAATTGTTGGAATATTATTTACGATATGTAATTGAATTGAATAGATTTGGGCCATTTTGAGTTGGATGCTCGTGGCAAGGGTGTGGTTCCTAGTTGATTATTGAGCCGGTTCGAGGTAAGTGGCTTGTCTAACCTTGTGTGGTGGACTTTTCCCCTTAGGACATGATCTTTGAATATTTGAATGCCTCGTACGTGAGGTGGCGAGTGCGTACTTGAGCTAATTGTTGTAAACCCATTTCTACTTGAAGTATTTAAATTGAGATTTCATGTTTACTTGTTCATTTTAGACTGTAAGTTTAAACCTGTGCTAGCTTAGAGAAGTATGTTTAGCTGACTTACTTGCTTAATTGTTTAACTGTACTATTTGTACTTTGTGAAGCATGTTAGGCTAGAATTTACTATTACTTGTTCTGATTTTAGCATTTATTCTGAGATTATGAGTTGTTGTTGTTGTGTGTTTAATTTGGGACTACGGGACGATTTCCCGGAAGATCCCCATGTACTTGATATATTCTGGATTGAGGGTGCGGGATACCAAGAGATCCCTGGCACATGTATTTCTATATATATTGGGAAACCAAGAGATCCCCGGCTTACTCATTGAGGATACCAAGAGATCCCCAGTGTATATGATGAGGATACCAAGAGATCCTCGGGATACCAAGAGATCGTTGGTGCATATGATGAGGATACCAAGAGATCCTCGGGATACAAAGAGATCCCCTGCTAGTATTCCTTGTATTGTTACCTTTGCTTTCTATTATTGTTCTTCCTTATTCAGGTGGTTTAGATTCTCGCTGTAAACTTTATTTAAACTATTTCCGTTATTATTATTTGTTATATTTTATCTCAATAGGGCCCTGACCTTCCTCGTCACTACCCAACCGAGGTTAGGCTTGGCACTTACTGAGTACCGCTATGGTGTACTCATGCCCTTCTGCACATGTTTTTCATGTGCATATCCAGGTACTTCCCCCAGGCGTATCATACTCGTGGTGGAGAGTTCTAGTGGAAACTTGAGGTATATCTGCTACGTCCGCAGACCAGGAGTCTCTATTCTATTCCGGCTCTAGCAGATAGTTCCTTTCTTTCCTTTCATGTTGTTTAGACATTCTATTGTAGAGCAGATTACTACATTCTCTTAGCCTGTGTTGCCCGTGAGTTTCTGGGTTTTGGGTTTGAGCTGTAGACTTCCGCTTATAGTTATAGTTGTATAGGTTGGGCGGCCTTATATACAGTTGTTATTTTATATGTTCAATCTGACTTACTTATTCCGCAAGTTAAATTGTTATTTCTGCACTGTTAGGCTTACATAGTTGTAGGGACTAGGTGCCATCACGACATGTTCATGGAGGGTGAACTGGGGTCATGACAAGTTGGTATCAAAGCTCTAGGTTCATAGGAGTCACAGAACACATGCCGGTTTATTAGAGTCTCGTTGATCGGTACAGAGACGTCTGTACTTATCTACGAGAGGCTATGTAACTGTTTAGGAAAAAAATCTTCATTTCATTTGAATTCCTTGTCGTGCGATATTTTTGACATCAATTCTAAACTTTTGTCTTCTATTCTCTGACAGATGGTGAGGATACGTGCTACACGAAATGACCAAGCACCTGCGCCCCCTACTACAGCCGTCAGAGGCTGGGGCCGGGGTAGAGGTAGCAGATCCAGCCAGAGCCCAGACACCTGGCACACCTACTACTGCCACTACTACTCCAGCGCTCCAGAAGACTTTGGCTCAGTTCATGATCATGTACACCACCTTAGCTCAGGCAGGGTTTCTTCCCCTTGCTGCAGCCACATCCCAGGCCGAGGAAGGAGCACAAACTCCCGCCATCCGCACTCCTGAGCAGCGAGTGCAGGTTGAGCAGGCTCCCGAGATTATTCCTACACCGACTGCAGTGCCAGTTTAGCCCGAGGATGGGTCAGCTGCTTCAGAGGACGAGCAGCGGAGACTTGAGAGGTTCAAGAAATATGATCCCCCAGTGTTCAGTGGATTAGCATCAGACGATGCCTTGGGATTTCTAGAGGAGTGCCACCGTATTCTTTGCACTATGGGCATAGTGGAGTCCAGCGGGGTTTCTTTCACTGCCTTTCAGCTTCGGTGAGTCGCCTATAATTGGTGGCACACTTATGAGATAGACAGCCTAGTCGAGGCTGATACACTGACTTGGACCCAGTTCTCGGAGATGTTTATGAGAGAGTTTGTCCCCCAGAGTCTCAGGGACGTATGGCGCGCAGAGTTTGAGCATTTGCGCCAGGGTGCTATGACAGTTTCAGAGTATGTTATCCGTTATACCAGGTTGGCCAGGCATGCACCGGTTTTGGTTGCTACAGTTCGGGAGAGAGTTCACAGGTTCATTGAAGGTCTTATTCTACCCATCAGATCTAGCATGGCTCGAGAGTTGGAGATGGACATTCCTTATCAGTAGGTAGTGAGCATTGCTAGGAGGATTGAGGGTATGCTCACCAGGGAGCGAGGGGAGAGAGAGGCCAAGAGGTCTCGAGAGTCGGGCCATTACTCTGGTGCCCGTACCCCAGCAGCAGGTCGACATGGTAGGGTTTTTGTAGGTCGCCCCATTCATTCAGCTCTTCCAGCAACTAGTAGTGCTCCAGCTCCGCCTATATTTTCAGGAGCCTTACAATGCACCTCCAATTTCCAGCGCGCCTCCTGTGCGGGGGTGCTTTCAGAGGTCAGTCTAGCAGACCTGGCCCTAGCCAGTCATAGCCACCACGTCCTCCCAGAGATTGTTTTGAGTGTGGTGACACCCGTCATGTGGTGAGGGATTTCCCTAGACTTGGGAGGAGCGCACCTCCATAGACTGCTCAGCTACAGCGTGCTCCTTAGAGTTCTCAGGCCGTGATCACAGCTCCCGCTGCTACCCCATCTACCAAGCCAGCTAGGGGTAGAGGTTGGGGAGGTAGAGGTCACTCTCGAGAGAGAGGCTAGGCCAGATGTTATGCTATTCCTGCTCGTACTGAGGCTGTTGCCTCCAATTCTGTCATCACAGGTATTATACTAGTTTGTCACAGAGAGGCATCGGTTCAATTCAATCCAGGCTCTACTTATTGTCATGTGTCTTCTTACTTTGCTTCGCATTTGGGTGTGCCTCGGGATTCTTTATGTGCCCCCGTTTATGTTTCTACTCCTGTGGGAGATTCTCTTATTGTGGACCGCGTTTATCGGTTATGTTTGGTTACTATTCGTGGTTTTGAGACCAGGGCGGATTTATTGTTACTCGGTATGGTGGATTTTGACATTATTTTGGGCATGGACTGGTTGTCGCCCTATTTTGCTGTTCTTGATTGTCACACCAAGACCGTGACGCTGGCTATGCTAGATATTCCGCGTATTGAGTGGAGTGGTACTTTAGATCACACTCCTAGTAGAGTTATCTCTTTTCTTAAAGCTCAGCGTATGGTTGAGAAGGGGTGTGCCGCATATTTAGCTTATATGAGAGATGTCAGTGTTGATACCCCTTCTGTTGATTCTGTTCCAGTGGTATGGGATTATCCCGATGTATTTCCAGTTGATCTTCCAAGCATGCCGCCCGATAGAGACATTGATTTTGGTATTGATCTGTTCCCGGGCACTCAGCCCATATCCATTCCTTCGTATCGCATGGCTCCTACTGAGTTAAAGGAGTTAAAGGATCAGTTGCAGGAATTGCTCGGTAAGGGTTTTATTCGACCCAGTGTTTCACCGTGGGGTTCTCCTATCTTGTTTGTGAAGAAGAATGATGGTTCTATGTGTTTGTGTATTGATTATCGCCAGTTGAACAAGGTTACAGTGAAGAACCATTATCCTTTGCCTCGTATTGATGATCGGTTTGACCAGTTTTAGGGCGCACAGGTGTTTTCTAAGATTGACTTGAGCTCAGGGTACTATCAGTTGAAGATTCGGGAGCCAGATATCTTGAAGACTGCCTTCAAGACTCTGTATGGTCATTATGAGTTCCTTGTAATGTCATTTGGGCTGACCAATGCCCCAGCGGCTTTCATGTATTTGATGCACAGTGTATTCAGGCCATATCTTGACTCATTCGTTATTGTTTTTATTGATGATATACTAGTATATTCCCGGAGTTGGGAAGATCGTGAGTAGCACTTGAGGACCGCGCTTCAGACCTTGAGGGAAAAGGAGTTATATGAAAAGTTCTCAAAATGTGAGTTTCGGCTGAGTTCTGTGGCATTCTTAGGCCATGTGATTTTGAGTGAGGGTATTCGGGTGGATCCGAGGAAGATAGAGGTCGTACAGAGTTGGCCCAGGCCTTTCTCAGCTACGGAGATTCGTAGTTTCCTTGGTTTGGCGGGCTACTACCGTCACTTCGTGGAGGGATTTTCATCGATTGCATCCCCGATGACTAGATTGACCCAGAAGGGTGCCCCTTTTCAGTGGACAAAGGAGTGCGAGGCGAGCTTTCAGAAGCTCAAGAAAGGTTTGACTACAGCCCCTATCTTGATTTTGCCTACCGGTTCGGGGTCTTATACTGTCTATTGTGACGCCTCGAGAGTTAGCCTTGGAGCAGTGTTGATGCAGGACGGTAGGGTGATTGACTATGCGTTCAGACAACTGAAGGTACATGAGAAGAACTACCCTGTCCACGACCTTGAGTTAGCTGCTATTGTTCATGCCTTGAAGATCTGGCATCACTATTTGTACGGAGTGCCTTGTGAGATCACCATTGGAGTTTGCAGCACTTACTCAAGCAGAAGGACCTGAATATGCGTCAGAGGAGATGGTTAGAGTTGTTGAAGGATTATGATATCACTATTCTATATCACCCCGGCAAGGCCAATGTGGTGGTGGATGCCTTGAGTCGCCGGGAAAAGAGTTTGGGTATTTTGGCATATTTACCAGCTTTAGAGAGGCCTATGGCGATGGATGTTCAGGCCTTAGCCAGTCAGTTTGTGAGATTGGATCTTTCGGAGCCTAGTCGGGTTCTAGCCTGCGTGGTCTCCCGGTCTTCCCTATTTGATCGTATCCGGGAGCGACTGTATGATGACCGTCATTTGCTTGTACTTCAGGACAAGGTTCAGTGTGGAGATGCCCGAGATGTGACCATTGGATATGATGGGGTATTGAGGATGTAGGGCCGGATTTGTGTGCCCAATGTTGATGGTCTTTGAGAGTTGATTCTAGCAGAGGCCCATAGTTCAGGGTATTTCGTCCATCCGGGTGCCGCGAAGATGTATCAGGGCTTGAGGCAGCACTATTGGTGGAGGCGGATGAAGAAAGATATAGTTGGTTATGTGTCTAGATGTCTCAACTGCCAGCAGGTGAAGTATGAGCACCAGCGCCCGGGTGGGTTGCTTCAGCAGATAGAGATTCTGGAGTATTCCGGAGTGGAAATGGGAGTGCATCACCATGGATTTTGTATCTGGACTCCCACCGACCTTGAAGAAGTTTGATGCCATTTGGGTCATTGTGGATCGATGACCAAGTCCGCTCATTTCATTCCAGTGTGTATCACCTATTCATCGGAGCGGTTGGCGGAGATTTATATCCAGGAGATCGTCCGCCTGTATGGTATTCCAGTCTCTATTATTTCGGACAGGGGTACTTAGTTTACATCACGGTTTTGGAGAGTCGTGCAGCAGGAGTTAGGTGCTCGGGTGGAGTTGAGCACCGCATTTCACCCCCAGACGGACGAACAGTCCGAGCGCACTATTCAGATTCTGGAGGATATGCTCCGTGCGTGTGTGATTGAGTTTGGAGGGTCTTGGGATCATTTCTTGCCATTGGCAGAGTTTGCTTACAACAACAGTTATCAGTCCAGCATTCAGATGGCGCCATATGAGGCCTTATATGGTAGAAGGTGTAGATCTCTGGTGGGTTGGTTTGAGCCGGGTGAGGCCAGGCTATTGGGCACAGAGTTGGTACGGGATGCGTTGGATAAGGTTAAGATGATTTAGGATAGACTCCGTACATCCCAGTCCAGACATAAGAGCTACGCAAACAGGAAGGTCCGTGATGTTTCATATATGGTTGGTGAGCGGGTTCTACTTCGGGTTTCGCCTATGAAAGGCATCATGAGGTTTGGGAAGAAAGGAAAGCTGAGTCCGAGGTTTATTAGCCCTTTTGAGATCTTGAGGTGAGTTGGTGAGGTTGCTTATGAGCTTGCCTTACCTCCCAGTTTGGCCGAAGTTCATCCGGTATTCCATGTTTCGATGCTTCAGAGGTATCACGGGGACCCGTCGTGCGTGTTGGATTTTAGTTCATTCCAGTTGGACAAGGATATATCTTATGTTGAGGAGCCAGTTGCTATATTGGACAGGAAGATCAGGAAGTTGAGGTCGAAGAACATTGCTTCAGTAAAGGTTCAGTGGCGAGGCCAGCCAGCCGAGGAGGCAACTTGGGAGACCGAGTAGGATATGCGCAGCCGATACCTTCATCTTTTCACTACTTCAGGTATGTTTTTTATGCTCGTTCGAGGATGAACGAATGTTTAAGTGTAGGAGGATGTAATGACCTGGCCGTTCATTTTTGGAATTTACGCCCCGATCCCCTATTAACTGCTTCCCCTAAGTTCATTTCTGCTATTTTGGTTTGTCGGGACGTTCGGTGTTAGGATTCGGAGTGTTTTGGGACACTTAGTCCCTAAATGAGAGCTTAAGACTTGAAAAATGGTCCGTAATCAAAACAGTGTGAAGACGTCATCGGAATGGAAATATGATGGTTCTGTTAGCTCCGTTAGGTGATTTCGGGGTTGGGAACGCGTTCGGAATGTATTTTGGAAATCCGTAGCTCATTTAGGCTTGAAATGGCGAAGTAGTATTTTTGAAGTTTCCGGTATGATAGTGAGTTTTTGACCCAAAAGTCGGAATGGAATTCCGGAAGTTTCAGTAGCTCCGTCATGTCATCTGGGATGTGTGTGTAAAATTTTAGGTCATTCGGACGTGTTTTGGTTAGGTCTTTGATCGAAAGCGTAATTGGAAGAATTTGACGTTCTTAGGCTTGAATCATTGATTAAATCGGGTTTCTGGTGTTATTTTAGGTGTTTTTAGGATTGGTACAAGTTCGAATAAGGTATTAGGTGGTATTGGTTCTTTTGGTTGAGGTCCCGGGGGTCCTCGGGATGATTTTGGGTTGTCGACGGAAAGATTTGAAGTTAAATGGGCTACTGAAGTTCTAGTACCTATCATAACCGCACCTGCGGTTTAGTTTCCGCAGGTGCGGAGCCACAGATGCGAAATTTGGACTCCTCGACTTTTTTCGCAAGTGCGGAAGATCTACCGCAGATGCGGTTACGCACCTGCGAGATGCGGAACCCTGGGTCTTTATTGAAACCGCAGAAGCAGGGTATGTTCCGCAGAAGCGAAATCCGCAGGCGCGGTATAATACCGCAAAAGCGGAGCCTTGTAACTTAAGGGAAAGTCGCAGAAGCGGCTCACTTTCTGCATAAGCGGGACCGCAGAAGCGGTCCCTTGTCCGCAGAAGCGGAAACACCTGTTCAGAAAAGGGAATTTCGAGGGTTGAGTTTCAAAAGTTGGAAAAATCAATTGAGAGCTCAGGAGAGGGCGATTTTGAGTGGGTTTTGAAGAGAAGATCATTGGGTAACATTTCCTTAATCCCTTTTAGTTGTATTCCATCAATATATAGCTTGATGCATCATCTAATTTCGAATTTGGAATCAAAATGGGGGAAAAACTTCTTAGACCAAACTATTGGGTTTTGAGTGAGCATTTGACCTCTGATTTGGGAGATTTTTCTATGGTTAGACTCGTGAGAGTACGAGGGTTCTGAAAATGTGAAATTCATTCAATTCCAAGGCGTTGGCCTGAGGGGCATTTTTGTCATTTTTACCTATTTTCGCGCCTAGCTTTAAATTTAATAGTGGAATCAATTGTTTGCAATATTATTTACGATATGTAATTGAATTGAATAGATTTGGGCCATTTGGAGTCGGATACTCGTGGCAAGGGCGTGGTTCCTAGTTGATTATTGAGCGGGTTCGAGGTAAGTGGCTTGTCTAACCTTGTGTGGGGGACCTTTCCCCTTAGGACATGATCTTTGAATATTTCAATGCCTCGTACGTGAGGTGGCGAGCGCGTACTTGAGCTAATTGTTGTAAACCCGTTTCTACTTGAAGTATTTAAATTGAGATTTCTTGTTTACTTGTTCATTTTAGACTGTAAGTTTAAACATGTGCTAGCTTAGAGAAGCATGTTTAGCTGACTTACTTGCTTAATTGTTTAACTGTACTGTTTGTACTCTGTGAAGCATGTTAGGCTAGAATTTACTATTACTTGTTCTGATTTTAGCATTTATTCTGAGATTATGAGTTGTTGTTGTTGTGTGTTTAACTTGGGACTACGGGACGGTTTCACGGAAGATCCCCCTGTACTTGATATATTCTGGATTGAGGGTGCGGGATACCAAGAGATACCTGGCACATGTATTTCTATATATATTGGGATACCAAGAGATCCCCGGCTTACTCATTGAGGATACCAAGAGTTCCTCGGGATACCAAGAGATCCCCAGTGTATATGATGAGGATACAAAGAGATCCTTGGTGCATATGATGAGAATACCAAGAGATCCTCGGGATACCAAGAGATCCTTGGTGCATATGATGAGGATACGAAGAGATCCTTGGGATACCAACAGATCCCCGGCTAGTATTCCTTGTATTGTTACCTTTGCTTTCTATTACTGTTCTTCCTTATTCAGTTGGTTCAGATTCTCGCTGTAGACTTCATTTAACTATTTCTGTTATCATATTATTTATTATGTTTTATCTCATTAGGGCCCTGACCTTCCTCGTCATTACCCAACTGAGGTTAGGCTTGGCACTTACTGAGTACCACTGTGGTGTACTCATGCCCTTCTGCGCATGTTTTTCATGTGCAGATCCAGGTACTTCCCCCAGGCATATCATACTCGTGGTGGAGAGTTCTAGTGGAGACTTGAGGTATATCTGCTACGTCCACAGACCAGGAGTCTCTATTCTATTCCGGCTTTAGCAGATAGTTCCCTTCTTTCCTTTCATGTTGTTTAGCCATTCTGGTGTAGAGCAGATTATTACATTCTATTAGCCTGTGTTTCCCGTGAGTTTCCGGGTTTTGGGTTTGAGTTGTAGACTTCCACTTATGGTTATAGTTGTATAGGCCGGGCAGCCTTATATACAGTTGTTATTTTATATGTTCAGTCTGACTTACTTATTCCACAAGTTAAATTCTTATTTCCGCACTGTTAGGCTTACCTAATTGTACGAACTAGGTGCCATCTTGACATGTTCATGGAGGGTGAACTGGGGTCGTGACAGAAGGCCTGCTCCTACTCTGCTGCTGCAGCTGTCCGAATCCTGGATCTATGCAAAATAGCACAGAGTGTAGTATCAGCACAACCGACCCCATGTGCTGGTAAGTGTAGCCTAACCCCGGCGAAGTAGTGACGAGGCTAGACTGGACTACCACATAAACATGTGCAGTTATATATATATATATGTGTGTGTGTGTGTGTGTGTGTGTGTGTGTGTGTGTGTGTGTGTGTGTGTACAGCGGAATTGAAATACAAGGCAAGTAAACAGTATGGGAGGGGAAGCATGTTGTGCGGAGATAACAGTTCCATGTAAAAGTTGCCTAGTAACGAAGGAAAAGCACAACTCATACAATAATAAGGAACAGAGATCAACAAGTGCACGGCATCACCCTTCGTGCTTTTACTCCCATCCTCACCAAGCAATAGTATAACAAATTGTGCATGGCATCACCCTTCGTGCTTTTACTTTCATTCCTCACATATAGTCAATAGTATCGGCACAGAATGGCACACTGTGCAGCACGGCATCACCCTTCGTGCTTTACTCTCTTTTCCTCACAATAAGAAAACAGTGCACGGCATCACCCTTCGTGCTTTAACACTCTTCCTCACCCAATCAACAATCACAAACAAGGGCAAGTTAATAAATAAACAATAATGGAAATCCCGGCAAGGGAACACAAACAAGCAATTAAAAACCCGGCAAGGGTACAACATCAATAATCTCAACGTCCCAGCAAGGGAAGATATTCAATAATCAACAATGCCCCGGCAAGGGAATAGATCGTTAACTCTTTCTCTTTCTTTCAATTTCATCTCATAGTTCACATTATCACTTGAGCCAATGCTCCAAAGATTTACTTATCTCATATACCTTCACAATTTGTATTTCAACTCGAGCCAACGCTCCACGAAGTTTAAAGGTCACAATTCCTTTCACAAGCTCTTTACAACATATAGAAGTCATCAATTAAGCATGGAAGGTATAACAAAATCCAAACTATTCGCAAAATAAGGACTCACGGTCATGCTAGACACCAATGTATAGATACTCGTCACCATGCCTATACATCGTACTCGGCAATTAGCAAGTAACAAATAATACTCAACTCCTATTCCCTCAAGCTAGGGTTAAACCAAACACTTACCTCGATGTTTTGAACTCAACTCAAGCCTCAACTATAGCTTTACCCCATGATTCAACCTCCAATCCGCTCGAATCTAGCCACAAATTACTTAATTGCTATAACAAACACTAAATGAATCAATTTGAATGCATAAAAATGAATTTCCCAAAGTTTTCCCAAAAATTCGAAAATTTCCCCCGGGCCCAGATGGTCAAAACCCGAGGTTCGAACCAAAACCCGGTTACCCATTCCCCCACAAACTCAAATATGTAATTTTTTTTAAAATTGGACCTCAAATTGAGGTCCAAATCCCTAATTTTTAAAAAAAACCTAGGTTCTACCCAAAACCCCCAATTTCACCCATGAAAATCTTTGATTTTAAGTGGAAAACATGCTAAACGATGTTAATGATCGAAAGAATTGAGTAAAATCGACTTACAAATGATTTGGAATGAAACTTGTTCTTGAAAAATCGCCTAGGGAGTTTGGGTTTTGAAAGAATGATGAAAAATGGTGAAAGTTCGACTAAGTATAAAATTTGATGGGCCTCTGATATGGGATTTGCGAATTGGAGGTCGCAATTGCGAACCCCGACCAAACGTGGGAAATGCGAAGTTATGTTCGCATTTGCGAACACTAGGCAAAAACAGGGGCTTCGCATTTACGAGCTTGAAGGTCGCATTTGCGACCGGCTCGCTTTCGCTTTTGCGGACAAATTGTTCGCATTTGTGACCCAGCTGCAGTTTTCCCTTCCTCGCAATTGCGATGCAAAACTCGTATTTGCGAGCTCGCAATTGCGAGAGGCACTTCGCAAATGCAAAGATCACAGAAAAGGCATGCCAGATTTTAATTAGTTCAAAAATGCAATCCGTGGCCTATCGAAAACTCACCCGATCCCTCGGAGCTCCAAACCAAATATGCACACAACCTCAAAAACATCCTACGGACTTATCCGTGCGATCAAATCGCCAAAATAACATCATATACATCGAATTAAGCCTCAAATTTCATGATTCCTTCCAAATTTTCATAAAACATCAAATTTCCATTTTAAGTCCAAAACACGTCAAACGACGTCTGTTTTCAATCAAACTTTACAGAAAGCGCTTAAACCATATATAAGACTTGTACTGGGCGCTAGAACCAAAATACGGGCCGGCATCATAGTATTTTAATCAAAACTTGGTTACTCATTCCCCCACGAATTCAAATATGTAATTTGTGTTGAAATCGGACCTCAAATTGAGGTCCAAATCTCCAATTTTAAAAAAAAAAATCTAGGTTCTACCCAAAAACCCCAATTTGACCCATGAAAATCTTTGATTTTAAGTGGAAAATATTTTAAATGATGTTAATGATTGAAAGAATTGAGTAAAAATTGACTTACAAATGATTTGGAATGAAAGTTGTTGTTGAAAAATCGTCTAAGGAGTTTAGGTTTTGAAAGAATGATGAAAAATGGTGAAAGTTCGACTAAGTATAAAATTTGCTGGGCCTCTGATATGGGATTTGCGAACTGGGGTTCGCAATTGCGAACCCCGACCAAATGTGAGAAATGCAAAGTTATGTTCGCATTTGCGAACACTAGGAAAAAACAGGGGCTTCGCATTTGCGAGCTTGAAAGTCGCATTTGCGACTAGCTCACTTTCGTTTTTGCGGACAAATTGTTCGCATTTGCGACCCAGCTACACTTTTCCCTTCCTCGCAATTGCGATGCAAAACTCGCATTTGCAAGTTCGCAATTGCGAGAGGCACTTCGCAAATGCGAAGATCACAGAAGAGGCATACCAGATTTTAATTAGTTCAAAAATGTAATCCGTGGCCTATCCAAAACTCACCCGAGCCCTCGGGACTCCAAACCAAATATGCACATAATCTCAAAAATATCCTACGGACTTATCCGTGCGATCAAATCGCCAAAATAACATCATATACATCGAATTAAGCCTCAAATTTCATGATTCCTTCCAAATTTTCATAAAACATCAAATTTCCATTTTAAGTCCAAAACACGTCAAACGACATCCGTTTTCAACCAAACTTTACAGAAAGCGCTTAAACCATATATAAGACTTGTAACGGGTGTCGAAACCAAAATACGGGCCCGATGCCATAATCTTTTAATCAAATTTTATTTCCAATTTCCTTAATTATTTCCAGAAAATAATTTCACACAAAAATTCGTTTCTCGGTCCTGGGACCTCGGAATTCGATTCCGGGCATACGTCCAAGTCCCATATTTTCCTACGAACCCTCCTGGACCGTCAAATCATGGGTCCGGGTCCGTTCGCCCAAAATGTTGACCGAAGTCAAATTTATTCAATTTAATATCAAAATTTAGCATTTTTCTCACATAATTCATATTTAAGCTTTTCGGCTACGCGCCCGGACTGCACACGCAAATCGAGGCAACTCTAAATGAGGTTTTCAAAAGAAGTACCTGAGTCGGGGAAAAGATGAGGATAATGACTCCTCATATCAAACTCAGACTCCCAGGTCGATGCCGTAGAAGGATGACCTCTCTACTGAACACGAACAGAAGGGAAGCTCTGTCATCTCAACTGACGAACCTGCCGGTCTAGAATAGATACCGGCTGTTCCTCGTAAGACAAATCCTTGTCCAATTAGATAGTGCTGAAGTCTAACACGTGGGCTGGAACGCTGTGATATCTCCGAAGCATAGATACATGAAAAACGGGGTGCACGGCTGATAAGATAGGCGGAAATATAAGTCTATAAGCCACATTTCCCACTCGATCAAGAATCTCAAACAAACCACTGAACCTTGGGCTAAGCTTGTGCTGCTTCCCAAATCTCATCACGCCCTTCATAGGCGACACTCGGAGCAATACCCGCTCACTAACCATAAATGCCACATCTCGAACCTTGTGGTCTCCATAACTCTTTTGCCTAGACTGAGCTGAACGAAGCCTATCCTAAATGATCTTGACTTTGTCCAAGGCCTCCTGAACCAAATCTATACCCAACAACCGAGCCTCTCCTAGCTCAAACCATCCAATCGGAGACCGACACTGCCTACCATATAAAGCCTCATAAGGAGCCATCTGAATGCTCAACTGGTAGCTGTTGTTGTAGGCAAACTCCTCTAAAGGCAAGAACTGATCCCACGAACCTCCAAAGTCAATAACACAATCTGGAGCATATCCTCCAAAATCTGAATAGTCCGCTCTGACTGACCGTCCTTCTGGGGATGAAATGTTGTGCTCAAATCTACCCGTGTACCCAACTCTCGCTGCATCGCTCTCCAGAAGCGAGAGGTAAAATGCGTACCCCGATCCGAAATGATAGACACGAGCACACCATGAATCAGCGAACCTCTTAGAAGAATAGGAGACTGCCACAAGAATGAAATGTGCTGACTTGGTCAGCCTATCAATAATAACCCATATCGCATCAAACTTTTTCCTAGTCAACGGAAGCCCAGTAACAAAATCTATAGTAATTCGCTCCCACTTCCACTCGGGAAGCTCAATCCTCTGGAATACACCACCAGGCCTCTGATGCTCGTACTTAACCAGCTGACAATTCAAACAATGAGCCACATATACTACGATATCCTTCTTCATGCTATGCCACTAATAATGCTGCCGCAAATCCTGATATATCTTCGCGGCGCCCGGATAAATAGAGTACCTGGAACTATGGGCCTCCTCTAAAATCAACTCTCGAAGCCCATCCACATTGGGCACATAAACTCGCCCCTGTAATCTCAAAACTCCATCCACATCTAAGGTAACCTGCTTGGAACCTCCTCGTTGCACCGTGTCTCTAAGGACACACAAATGGGGATCATCAAACTGCCGATCATGGATACACTCTAATAACGAAGAACGAGCGACCTGAAAGCTAACACATGACTGGGCTCAGAAATATCAAGTCTCACGAACTGATTGGCTAAAGCCTTAACATCCAAAGCAAACAGCCTCTGACTGACCGGAATATAAGCAAGACTGCCTATACTGGCCGACTTCCTACTCAAAGCATCGGCCACCATATTGGCCTTCCCTGGATGATATAAAATGGTGACATCATAATCCTTCAACAAATCCAACCACCTTTTCTACCTCAAATTCAACTCCTTTTGCTTGAACAAGTATTGAAGACTCTTGTGATCAATGAACACCTCACATGCCACGCCATACAAATAGTGCCTCCAAATCTTTAATGTGTGAACAATAGCTGCCAACTCTAAATCATACACTGGATAGTTCTTCTCGTGAATCTTTAATTGTCTCGAAGCATAGGCAATGACCTTGCCATCCTGCATCAACACTGCACCAAGCCCAATACGGGAAGCATTATAATAGACTGTATGAGGCCCTGAACCTGTGGGAAAAACCAACACTGGTGCCGTAGTCAGAGCTGTCTTTAGCTTCTGAAAGCTCGTCTTACACTTATCTGACCATCTGAACTGGGCACCCTTATAGGTCAATCTGGTCATCGGGACTGCAATAGATGAAAATCCCTCTACGAACCGTCGATAGTAGCCTGCCAACCCCAAGAAACTCCGAATCTTTGTAGCTGATGCTGGTCTAGGCCAGTTCTTGACTGCCTCTATCTTCTTCGGGTCCACCTGAATACCCTTTGCTGATACAACATGACCCAGAAATGCAACTTAACCCAACCAGAATTCGCACTTCGAGAACTTAGCATATAGCTAATCATCCTTCAGAGTCTGCAGAACCACTCTAAGGTGTTGGTCTTGCTCCTCCTGGCTGTGGGAGTATATCAATATATCATCAATGAACATTATCATGAATGAATCCAAATAAGGCCTGAACACTCGGTTCATCAAGTCCATGAAAGTTGTTGGGGCATTTCTCAACCCGAATGACATAACCAAGAACTCATAATGCCCATACCAAGTGCGGAAAGCTGTCTTAGGGACATCGGATGCCCTAATCCTCAACTGATTGTAACCAGATCGCAAGTCAATCTTGGAAAATACCCTTGCACCCTGAAGCTGGTCGAAAAAATCATCAATCCTCGGTAGTGGATATTTATTCTTGACCGTTACCTTGTTCAATTGCCGGTATTAAATACACATCCTCATTGACTCATCCTTCTTCTTGACAAATAACACCGGCGTACCCCAAGGAGAGAAACTGGGTCTAATGAATCCCTTCTCAAGCAAATCCTGCAATTGTTCTTTTAGCTCTTTCAACTCCGGCGAGGCAATACGATATGGAAGGATATAAATGGGCTCAGTGCCCATAACCAGATCAATGCAGAAGTCAATATCCCTATCGGGTGGCATACCCAGCAGGTCTGAAGGAAAAACATGAGGGAACTCATGAACAACGGGCACAAATCGATAGAGGGAACCTCAGCACTGGAATGCCGAACATAAGCTAAATAAGCCAAACACCCATTCTCGACCATACGCCGAGCCTTCACATACGATATGACACTACGGGTAGAATGAGCTGGAGTCCCTCTTCACTCTTAATTAGGCATACCCGGTAAAGTTAAGGTAACCATCTTGGCATGGCAGTCCAAGATAGCGTGATAGAGTGATAACCAATCCATCCCCAATATAATATCAAATTCGACCATATCTAAAAGCAACAGATCTACACGAGTCTCCAGATCCCCAATCACCACAACACAAGAGCGATGGACTCGATCGACCATAATGGAATGACCCACTGGCATGGACACAAACAGGAATACCCAGTGCATCACTAGGCATGATCAAATACGGGACAAAATAGGATGACACATACAAATACGTAGACCCGGATCAAACAACACTGAAGCATCTCTATCACAAACTAGAACCGTACCTGTTATAATTACATCTGAAGCTTCGGCCTCGAGCCTAGCCTGAAGAGCATAACATCGGGGCTGGGCCCCACCACTCTGATCTACCTCTCTGGGACGGCCTTCTGCTGGCTGGCCTCCACCTCTGGCGGTCTGAGCTCCACATCTATGACCTTTACCTCCACCTCTGGCACCTCTACCCCCACCTCTAGCTGGTTGGGTGGGTTGTGGAGCACCTGGTGCCTGAACCATGGCACGAGAACCCTGGTGTTGAGAACTTCTCGGTGCTCGAGGGAAAAATCTGGCAATATGACCCGTGTCACCACAAGTGTAACAAGCCCTCGGCTGCTGAGTCTGCTGGCCTTGTCGATCTGAATGACCACCACAAAAACTCTAAAGCGACAGTGCACTGATAGGGGCTGGTAGTGCACTGAATGGCTGCTGATCAGAATAATGTGCGTGAGAACCACGGCCACCTGGGGCACCCTGAGAAACCTGGAGGGCTGACTGGAAAGGCCTAGAAGGCTGACCCCTATCATAAGAATCTCTGCCTCCAGATGAGGCACCACTGAATCAGCCTAACTGACGGGGTCTCTTGTCTTCTCTATGACCACCCCCTTGTGGCAATACCATCTCGATCCTCCGGGCCACATTGGCCGCCTCCTGAAAAGTGATATCACTCCCCGCCTCTCTAGCCATCTGGAGACGAATAGGCTGGATGAGTCCATCAATAAACCGTCTAACTCTCTCCCTCTCAGTGGGGAGTATAGCAATAGTATGGCGAGCCAACTCACTAAACCTGGTCTCGTACTGGGTGACTGACATGGATCCTTGATGGAGACGCTCGAACTGCCTCCGATAGGCCTCACGCTGTGTGACCGGGAGAAACTTCTCTAGAAATGTATGCGTGAACTGCTCCCAGGTCAAGGCTGGAGACCCTGCTGGTCTAGCTAAATAGAAATCCCTCCACCAAGTCTTGGCGGATCCAGATACGCGAAATTCAGCGAGATCAACTCCATTGGACTTGACAATACCCATGTTTCGAAGAACCTCGTGGCAGCTGTCCAAATAATCTTGAGGGTCCTCGGTGGATGCACCGCTGAAAGTAGTAGTGAAGATCTTGGTGAACTTATACAATCTCCACAAAGCATCGGCAGACATAGCTGCCCCATGACCTGCCTGGGCTACCGCACTCGGCAGAGCTGCTCCAACTGGATGAACTGCTGGAGCCGAAACCTGGGGAACTACCTACTCCGGAGTACGAGTAGTAGGAGTTTGGGCCCCTCCTCCATCATGAGAGACAGCTGGTGCTACAGGAAGCAAACCTGCTCGGGTAACACTCTCCATGAGGCCCACCAATCGGACCAAAGCATCCTGAAGAACTGGGGTAGCAATAAACCCCTCTAGGACCTGAGCTGGGCCTACCGGAACTGTTGGGGCTAGGGCTGGAACCTCCTCGTCAAAGTCGACTTGAGGCTCTGCCACTGGTGCTGTTGCTCGGGGCTGAGCTCTGGCCCTACCCAGGCCTCTAGCACGGCCTTGTCCTCTGCCCCTAGTGGGAGCTGCCTAGGGCTCAGACTGCTGATCGGAAGATGAAGAAGCACGTGTTCTCGCCATCTACGAAAGAACATAGTAAAAATTTAATTAGCATTAAGAAACCAAACCGCACGATAAGGAAGAACAAATATGAAACTTTTCCTAACTCGGTAGCCTCTGAGGGATAGATACAGACGTCTCTGTACCAATCCCTCAGACTCTGCTGAGCTTGTCCGTGAGTTGTGAGACCTATGTAACCTAGGGCTCTGATACTAACATGTCACGACCCGGATTTTCCACCCTCAGGAGTCGTGATGGATCCTACTAATAAGAGTTAGGCAAGCCGAATGTAATTACTTTTTCATTAATAACCTTATCCCTTTTAAAATTTATCAGCAATAATACAAAAGCAGCGAGATTAAATAATAAGCGGAAGTCTTAATATTAAAGAAACTGAATAGAAAATGCAGAAGATTCAACAAAACCTCTACCCAAGACTCGTGTTACAATACTCACGAACTGCTAAGAATACTAAATACAAACGTCTGAAAGAGAACATAAATTGTTTGTCTCGAATACAATGAGATAACAGACAAAATAAAGGATAAGGGAGACGTCGGGCCTGCGGACGCCTGCAAGGCTACCTCAGGTCTCTCTGGAATGAAGGCCTAATCCCACTCTACTGTTGCTTCTGTCTGAATCCTAGATCTGTGCAAAATAGCACAGAGCGTAGTATCAGCATAAACGACCCCATATGCTGGTAAGTGTCTAGCCTAACCCTGGCGAAGAAGTGACGAGGCTAGACTGGACTACCACATAAACCTGCATAGTTATACATATATATATACACACACACACACACATAGCAGAATTAAAATACAAGGAAAGTAAACAGTATAGGAGGGGAAGCATGCTGTGGGGAGATAACAGTTCCATGTAAAAGTTGCCTAGTAACGAAGGAAAAGCACAATTCATACAATAATAAGGAACAGAGATCAACAAGTGCACGACATCATCCTTCGTGCTTTTACTATCATCCTCACTAAGCAATAGTATAACAAAACGTGCATGGCATCACCCTTCATGCTTTTACTCTCATTCCTCACATATAATCAATAGTATCAGCACAAAATGGCACATTGTGCGGCACGGCATCACCCTTCGTGCTTTACTCTCTTTTCCTCACAATAACCAAATAGTGTACGACATCACCCTTCGTGCTTTACTCTCTTTCTTCACAAGAAACAAACAATGCACGACATCACCCTTCGTGTTTTAACACTCTTCCTCACCCAATCAACAATCACAAACAAGGGCAAGGGAATAAATAAACAATAATGGAAATCCCGACAAGGGAACACAAACAAGCAATTAAAAACCCAGCAAGGGTACAACATCAATAATCTCAACGTCCCGGCAAGGGAAAATATTCAATAATCAACAGCGCCCCGGCAAGGGAATAGATCATTAACTCTATCTCTTTCGTTCACTTTCATCTCATGGTTCATATTATCACTTGAGCCAATGCTCCAAAGATTTACTTATCTCATATACCTTCACAATTTATATTTCAACTCGAGCCAATGCTCCACGAAGTTTAAAGGTCAAAATTCCTTTCACAAGCTCTTTACAACATATAGAAGTCATCAACTAAGCATGTAAGGTATAACAAAATCCAAACTATTTGCAAAATAAGGACTCACGGTCATGTTAGACACCAATGTATAGATACCCGTCACCATGCCTATACATTGTACTCGACAATTAGCAAGTAACAAATAAGACTCAACTCCTATTACCTCAAACTAGGGTTAAACCAAACACTTACCTCGATGCTTTGAACTCAACCCAAGCCTCAACTATAGCTTTACCCTGTGATTCCACCTCCAATCCACTCGAATCTAGCCACAAATTACCTAATTGCTTTAATAAACACTAAATGAATCAATTTGAATGCATAAAAATGAATTTCCCAAAGTTTTCCCAAAAATTCCAAAATCGCCCCCGGTCCCACATGGTCAAAACCCGAGGTTCAAACCAAAACTCGGTTACCCATTCCCCCACGAATTCAAATATGTAATTTGTGTTGAAATCGGACCTCAAATTGAGGTCCAAATGTCCAATTTTAAAAAAAAAATCTAGGTTCTACCCAAAAACCCCAATTTCACCCATGAAAATCTTTGATTTTAAGTGGAAAATATTTTAAATGATGTTAATGATTGAAAGAATTGAGTAAAAATTGACTTACAAATGATTTGGAATGAAAGTTGTTGTTGAAAAATCGTCTAAGGAGTTTAGGTTTTGAAAGAATGATGAAAAATGGTGAAAGTTAGACTAAGTATAAAATTTGCTGGGCCTCTGATATGGGATTTGCGAACTGGGGTTCGCAATTGCGAACCTCGACCAAATGTGAGAAATGCGAAGTTATGTTCGCATTTGCGAACACTAGGAAAAAACAGGGGCTTCGCATTTGCGAGCTTGAAGGTCGCATTTGCGACTAGCTCACTTTCGTTTTTGCGGACAAATTGTTCGCATTTGCGACCCAGCTACACTTTTCCCTTCCTCGCAATCGCGATGCAAAACTCGCATTTTCGAGTTTGCAATTGCGAGAGGCACTTCGCAAATGCGAAGATCACAGAAGAGGCATACCAGATTTTAATTAGTTCAAAAATGCAATCCGTGGCCTATCCAAAACTCACCCGAGCCCTCGGGACTCCAAACCAAATATGCACATAATCTCAAAAATATCTTACGGACTTATCCATGTGATCAAATCGCCAAAATAATATCATATACATCGAATTAAGCCTCAAATTTCATGATTCCTTCCAAATTTTCATAAAACATCAAATTTCCATTTTAAGTCCAAAATTTGTCAAACGACATTCGTTTTCAACCAAACTTTACAGAAAGCGCTTAAACCATATATAAGACTTGTAACGGGTGTCGAAACCAAAATACGGGCCCGATGCCATAGTCTTTTAATCAAATTTTATTTCCAATTTCCTTAATTATTTCCAAAAAATAATTTCACATAAAAATTCATTTCTCGGGCGTGGGACCTTGGAATTTGATTCCAGACATACGCCCAAGTCCCATATTTTAATACGAACCCTCCGGGACCGTCAAATTACGAGTCCGGTTCCGTTCACCTAAAATTTTGACCGAAGTCAAATTTATTCAATTTAATATCAAAATTTAGTATTTTTCTCACAGAATTCATATTTAAGTTTTCTGGGTACGCGCCCGGACTGTGCAGGCAATTTGAGGCAACCCTAAATGAGGTTTTCAAGGCCTCGGAAGCACATAATGAGTAAGGAAACAAGTGATGACCCTTTGGGTCGTCACAAGTCCCCTTCTAGTGATCCTAGTTTTCTGTTTTCTTTTAAATTCGAGAACAGTTGTATTTTCTTTCAGCCCGTATTTGTAGTGACTCTTAGAAATTCATGGATTGTGACACCAGATTTTGGGTAGACGTGTATGAGTACTTGGATTATATAAAATTTTGCACTCCTTTAATTTGTTTTGGTTTATTTGTTGTTATTTACTGATTTGGATAGTGGTTAGCATATTAAATCTTTATATCTTGGCTTGCCTAGCATTCCGAATAGTTAGGCGTCATCACGATCCCGACGGTGAAAAATCCGGATCGTGACACAAAACTGCTCCCCATGACTAACGATAACACATGTGGGCCTCTCATTAAATGATGTGCCAATCTTTTATTTGGCCACGTGACTTTGTGAGGGTGAAATTGAAATTGGATTTTTTTGATCTATTTAACTGATTCGACCCACCCTTTATTACCTAGGTTGGTTCTTTTACCCTATACACACTTATTCCAGTCGTCTCATTCCCCAATTTAGTTCCTAGGTCATCAGGTGTGCTCATATCAACTTCTTCCCCCAAAATTTCTCTTTATCAACTAATTAATCTCTGCCATTTTCCTTCGAATCTTGCATTTGGTTGTAAAAGTTGTGCCTTTATTGATTAACAAAAAAAATCAAGATGTCTAAAATTTTTGTCTCTTCTGGTTTGTCGCATTGTTGTGATTTAATTGAAA
This sequence comes from Nicotiana glauca, assembly GCA_026770625.1. NCBI lineage: Eukaryota > Viridiplantae > Streptophyta > Magnoliopsida > Solanales > Solanaceae > Nicotiana > Nicotiana glauca. The sequence continues at coordinate 55,387 of MU756983.1, forward strand.
ATTATTTTATGGCTAAGACTTCTTTGAACACTGAGCGTAGATTCTACAAATGCCCTCGTTTTGTCGTGGAAGATTCATGTGGTTCGTGGGAATGACGGGATGAAGAAATGTCATCACATGTGACAGTGATGATCAACAACTTAAATACTTCACTAGAGTCCGTGGAAGTTGAAAGGAATTAACTGAAGAAGATGGTGGCTAACTTGCAAGAGGTTATTTCTAATGAAAGATTGAAAATGGAGAAAATAATGAAAGATTCGGAGGGATTTAATTCAACAAACCTAGAGAATGTGGCTAGGATGGAGGATAAACTACAAATGATGAAGCAGTTTATTGCTTTTTTTTGGGTTGTCTTTGTGTTGGTGCTAGTTTTCAAGATGATATACTGTATTTAGGTTATTTGGTTCAAAGGTTGTAATTTTGCAGTGTAGACACTAAAATTTTAATAGATCAAGAGAAATCGTAAATTCAAGAATACCAACTTGTCACGACCCGGATTTCCCACCATCGGGATCGTGATGGCGCCTACTCGTGGTAGCTAGGCAATCCAACTTACTTACCGTTTCCATTAGTAAAACCAATCTGTTGTCAATTTATAGCATCATTAATAATAACAACAATAACTGCGAAAGTCTAATTTTATAAGTTTGAAATAAATACGAAATGCTCAACAATATTCTCTACCCAAGATTTGGTGTCACATACTCACGAACCACTAAGAATAAACTACATATAAAGGTCTGAAAGAAATATAACAGTTGTCTGTCTCAAAAACAATGAGGCAACAGTATAAATGAAAAACATAAGAAGAGACGCCGGGCCTGCGGACGCCTGCAAGGCTACCTCAGTCTCGTGACAATAAAATCCTGCTCCCGAACTACTGCTGCTGCTGCTGCTCAAAACCTGGACCTGTGCAAAAATGCACAGAAGTGTAGTATCAGCACAACCGACCCCATGTGCTGGTAAGTGTCTATCAACTTAATCACATTGGCCTTTTTCTGAAACATGTAACCTGTACAATTCACTATGATTAGAAATAAAATTTCTTTAATCATCTGAAGATCATTCCCCCTAATCATCTGAAGCTCATTTCTCTAATCACCCAAAGCTGCCCGTACTGCCTAAGAATGTTATGAATTTCCTTCCAGAATCTTGAAATATTAGGAGTCTATTAGGGTTACGCGGTGACTACTCCACCCAAACCCTAATTCATGCCTATAAGTAAGGCTACATAATTCCTTCAAAGAGGATCTCAGCAATTCCATAAACTGTCATGCCCCAACCTCGGGAGGCGCGACCGGCGCTCAATCAAGTGAACCCGACTGAGCAAGCCTTACCGAACACTTTCTACCCCAAATCAATATGAATACGGAACCCATGCCTTTCATTAATTTAGATGAGAATACATGGTGCATACTACACCATTGGTTCATTTCATATCACAAAGATTTACCGTACATAGGCTAGCTTCAAGGATTCGATTAGAGTTACAGTTTATGGAGATTACAAGTTTCGGATTACAACATAGATAGTGGACTCCCCGAACACCCGTACATAACCCACACTAGTGTCTGTGGAGCCTCTAAGGATACAACAGATAAGCATAACTATGTCAGCAACAAGGCCCCGGCTATACCTCAAAAGTGGAAAGCTGTAATAACAAAAGATACACCATATAGTCCCATGAAATAAAAAGGGGCTCACCGAGACTTTGAGTAGAAAAATGCTCCACTACACACGATCGGCACTATCCGCTATGGAGCCACCTACAATCATAACACGAATGTAGCGACCCCGGCAAAAGGGACATTAGTACATTTAAATTGTATTGGTATGTATAACTAAATACCATTTTACTAGAAAGAACTATCAGATAGGTACAAGTAAATAACATGGATAAATCAAAGATGCATTTCATATAATATTTCATAAAATTTCCAAAACATAGATTAGGGCATTTCTGCCACATGTTCACCACTGTTCTCAATACCACCGCCATCTCGAGCGGAGTCCGGTCACAACCCGACCGGCTAGGTCACCTCGTTGGAGGCATTACTCTCAATCAATATTTTATTTTCCTTATCCGAAATTCAATATCATCATATTACCACCATGTGTGCGGCATGGTGTCCGATCACGACCCGATCGGCTAGGTCGCCTTGCCTAGGCATTACTCCCTTCTCATTAGTCAACACCTCCAAATCTTTATTCCACACATATCATAACAATTCCTGAGCACTCATGGCCACCATCATCACATCGTTTTCCCTTTTCAATATTTGTTTTACAAGTTGTGATCATAGATACATATCTCAAAGATAATTCAAGTTGCAATCACAGGTAAGTGAGCACATAGCTAGCATGAATAATTCTTTGTTTCGATGTTGGCTTATAGCCCAAGTATTTCAACACATAACTGTACTTTTTCATCCTTCTCTAATTATCAAGAATGGTACACTATTCACATTGAGGCACATCCTTCACGAATATGTATAGATATATGCAAATCAATTAATGCATAATAACAATCAATACACTAACCAATTCAAATCTACACTAACCAATTCAACTCTTACCATACTTTTGTAAATGACAACGGAGCTCAATTTCTAATAAAAGGGGTTTTAGCCATACATACCTCAATAAAGTTTTCCTTACTCTTTTATAAATTTCCGGAACTCTTAGCACTTCGATCTATTGAGTAAGAATTACAAATTAAATCGAGAATTAGAGATGAGATTGAGACTCTAGCTTGGTTCAAGCATATTGACAAACCTTAGAGGTGCAACGTGATCTTAGGCCCCTTTTTTAGAGCAATTTATATCATTTTGTACCCCACTTTAATTCATCACCCCCCACTATTCTAATATTTGATATGCATGTAGGAATCCATTGTTATACCCATGAATCACCTCACTAGTGACCCCTTATATCTAAGAATTAAAAAAATAAGAGTTGGGGTGATGAAGTCTTACCTCTTGAGATGAAGGTCTAGGGGCCTTCACTTGATTTCCTTCAAGGATTTAGCCATATCTCATGGACTAATTTGATGGGGAGACTTTCCCTCCCTAAAAACCGTCTCTCTCCCTCTAGAAATGCTCAGAAGAATGCTTAAAATGAGCTATAACACCGGATATATCGATAAGGAGGTCGGGTTAAAAATTAGAAAATTGGAGCCCCGAGTCAAATATGCGATTGCAGAGTAAACATGCGGTCCGCATAATGGATCGCAAAATGTTCCTCAGAAACTGGACACTCTGACTGAGTCTGCGGCAGAAATGTGGTCCGCATGCACGTTCTGCGGTCGCAAAGTGCACCGCAGAACTGACCCTCACAAAATTCAAAGGAAAATATGTGACGACTATGCAGTCCGCATTTCGATTATGCTACCGCATTTTTGACCGCATAGCTGACTTCAATTTTAACTAACATTCTGACTAACTCTGCAGCAGATATACGGTCCGCATACCTAATTTGCAGCCGCATTCTGGACCGCATTTCTTGCATTTTTTTTCTGGAAACTTATTCTTGACTTTTTAATGCATTATTCAATCCAAAAAAAGGTCCGCGCCATGAATTGCTAACACATGCTCCTAACTTGGCACCACGGGATCCGGGTTTTCGAGTAGGGATTTCACAGGGCCTTACATAAACTCTCGGAATATGCACAAAGAGATCAAATATGAGATCTCCGAAATTTCATAAAACTCTTGGAATATTCATTAAGAGATCAAAGATATGTCAAATATGTTTTGAGGGAAGAATTAAGGAAATACTAGAGTTGTACCCTACAATGACTATTAATAATATTCTTTTTTCTTTATAGTTATTTGTGACTGCAACTTTATTTTTTTCTGCATAAATTTGTTTTGCAAACATCCAGATTGTAGAAGTTTTTTTTATGTTTATCGATTTGGGATGTTGTAATTGTTGATGCGTTTAGTGATGTTGCAGTTGTAATAGTCCTTTGATGGTATGAAATGAAGTTGTATATTGATAATATAAGTCTCGTACATATTTTTGCATATAAAAAATCACTAATAATGGAATGGCAATATAATTAGCACATCATATGGACGGAATAATCTCTTATAGATAGATAAGAAGAACATTTCCATTAATCGAGTAGCAAACATACATTGTTTCAAGATTTCTGCCCAACAAAATATTGCTATTAGGCAAATAGATGTGTGATCTAAAACCTTATACCACTGTCACAATATTTACTTGTCTAAAAACGTATAACCTAAATAAAACATCATGTAGTCAAACAACCATACATAAAAATGAATAAAATATATATTACATTCATCATTACTTGTTACACTACTCCCCCTTGCCTCTCCCCTTGCCTCTTCTAGCTTTAAATTTAACTAATCTTTTTCTCTTTCACACCCAATAGTTGAGTTGTTGTCATTGCCTCATTTCCCTTCCAAGTAGTTCTCTTTGGGGAGTATGGCAGTTTTGTTGGTTGTGAGCTACCGGTGTAATCCCATGTGAATTGTATCTTTCTAGTCCCAGAATTTAGTTGATTCTTATGCTAAAGTCTAGTCTTAATGCTAGAGACACCTTAGGCCTCAAAATTGGGTCAGCTTTTACCAAAGTCTGCTTGAATAAGCTACTTTCTAGTCTGAATATGTTGACTTGGCATCTGAGTGGTCTGGGTGTATTGACTGGATTGCTGACTTGGCATCTGAGATATTGACTAGAGTGATGACTGGATTGATGACTGAACAGATGACTTGGTTGACTAGCCTGACTTGGCATTTCTTGGTCTTGTACTGTAAAACCATTATTAGGGACCATGGAAAATTCTGATTCTTGATCTTAAGTTGTCTGAGTGTGGTCTTGCATATTCTAGGATTATATCATTAAAAGCTGATTGTAAATATGAATTATTTATTGAAATTTAAATTAAGAAATTTAGGTATACCTTATTGGTTAATGGATATGTTCTTTTATTATGGTTTGGCTTGCTACAAAAATCACAAGCCATTTGAAGTCCCTTCCTAGAAGTTGACCATTCTCCTTGCCTTTTCCTAGCATCATCCTTCTCTCTTGACCTTTTCACTTTAGGTCTACTAACAATCTTGGTAATGTTGGTGGTTCCATGGCTTGGTTTGGCTCAATTTTTTAGAATTTTTCACCTCTAACAGGTTGAAGTTTGTGCTAATATACCAACTACCAAACTTGTTTGGAATACCACCAGTGAATCCCAAGTATTTGATCCAGCTTCTTATAATTGAATGCCTTGATAGCATGAGCAAATGAGATTCCAAACAAGTCCCAAATCCTGCATGTGCACCTTTGTTGATCCAGAATAATTGTGTGATGGTCTTCACCTTCACTTATTCTGAAAACCTTGTCTCCATTGAAATTTTCCATGCACTTTGAAGTCATTCTCTATAATCATTGTACCGTTCCATTGCATATGGGTTGTATTCACCTCTCCAACTGTAACTTCATTAGCTCTATCATTTTGTTGATTCATCACCTTTAATTATCAACCAGTAAACATGAAGAATAATTAGTCAACAGTAGACAAATTAACAAGAAATAAATATAAAAAGTAGAAAGATTCACCTTCACTCTTATATCCTCAAGCACTTTCACAATTGACTAATGTCTAACTTAAAGAATCCAAGAGTTGAAAGACTTTGTAAAGTTGTTGTCCACCATTGGGTTCTTACATTGGATATAAAAGTAAGCTCTACACTAGCTTACTGGTAGATATTTCAACAAGTCCCTGACAACATCCTCAGATACTTCACCTAATTGTTTCGACATATCCTTAAACTCTTCCTCATAAGTACTCCAAGAACACCAGCACATTAATTTTTTCATCTCATCGGTCTTCCAATCTCTGCTCTAGTTTGCTTCAATATATATGATATAATTGTGGACATACATTCCTGAAATCATCTAATACACCCTGCACATGAAGCAGCATTATATTAACAAACTAAATAACATAACCTTGAACAAAAAAAATTTTGAAATTATGGTAACAATCCTTCTGCATATCTTACATGAATGTATACCTTTCATATCTTTCAAGTCCAAAGAAGCCTACAAGTTCTCCATGAACCACTGCCATTTTCTTTGGAAATTTTATTTTCTATAGCAAAGGTATACACCCTATTTATTATAAATCAAAATTATTTTAAAATATTATTTACTATAGCTATTTTTTATATTTTATAGCAAAATAAGTATTTATAGTATACACTACCATTGAGGCATGAAATTCGCTATTTATGTTTTTTCTCTCTCTTAGATAACTGGACATACTTATTTTTAAGATGATTGTCGTTATTGTATTCATGAATACATGGAGCGAATAGATGTGAATACATACGCGTACAGCTGGGCTACCCTGCTTTTAGGTGCTTTTTACTACTGTATTCATGAATACATGGCACGAATACATATGCGTACAACTGGACTGTCCTAATTTTAGGCACTTTTTACTTATATATTCATGAATACATGGTTTGAATACATATGCGTTAAGCTGGACTGCCCTAATTTTAGGCACTTTTTACTGTTGTATTCATGAATACATGACGCGAATGCATGTGAATACATGCACGTACAGTTAGATTGCCCTGATTTTTAAGCGCTTTTTATTATTGTATTCACGAATACAACAGTGCGAACAACCAATACACTACCGTAACAACTGAATAGTAGTATAGGAAGTAATTATGTATATGGTAGCTATAGGAAGTTAATAGCTACTAAATAATAGTGATTTCTGAAAGTTTCTCTTTTCTTTTTGTTTCCTTTTTCACCACAACCCAAGCTAGTGGATTTGCAAGAATCTTGAGTAACAAAAATTAATAACATCCCTTGGCATTTGCCTTTTAAAAAGGTTCCATCCATGCCTATAAAAGGTCTCAAACCTTCTTTGAAGCCAATCTTGAGGGCCTGAAAGCATACATATATCCTCAAAAATCTTCTCTTACCTTCCTCCATTGTATCCTTGGATATCTGTATCACCACATCAGTCGCAAGGTTGCTATCCCTCAGCTCTTGAGCATATGCCTCCAACTTGTTGTACTCATGCAAGTAGCTGCCCTCCAATTTCCCTAAAACCATTCTCTTCACCGTTTTTAATTTTAAATCATTCACATTCATACTAAATCTATTATCTAAATCAACATTCATCTCTTAACCTTAAACTTAGCATATTATGAATCTTTCTCTTAAAGCATGAGCAAATTTTATATTGTCAACTACTTCACCGCATTTATGTTCATATCTCCAAGTTCTTTTCTTTACCCATTTGATCTTCGCCATCCTTAGAAATAAGGAATTATAAAGTGACACCAAATCTTACACTTGTATCTAAGTTTTCTCCTATCACTCTTATCTACCTGAAGGCCCTTTTTATTAATAACAGCATAAAACCAATAACCTCCTTAGCTTTAGCAAGATCCTTAAAAGTCATATATTTTTCCTATTTTATACCTGTCAAGTTGGTCAGTAATTTCAAACTTCTTCTGCCTCTCAAATAAACCTAGGGCATCACTATTAACACTTTCTATATATGTATCAGCTTCACTACTATTACTGTTTGTAGCTACAGCAACAGGAACACTATTTGTATCAGTTTGTTGGGTAAATACAGGAACATTTGGAGTACCATCAAGAAGATCAACACCAAATAAATTTACATCATTGAAACTATCATTAATTAGCGCTGAAGCTTCCTAATCCCTTCATCCTCATCCAACAAAAAATACCTCACAGATGGGTCAACAAATAATAGTTGTTGTACCTTAACAAATTCTAGTACTTCAGTGTATTCTTTATACAAATCAATATAAGAGAGATGGTCTACTTCATAACCACTCAACATGTGTACATCTCTCTTAGTATAAGACAGTGTAGGTTCCAGTATTCACTCACCCTAATGATTAAAATACAAGTTCACTTTATCCATCATCCTTCGAATAAGATCGCATGTAACAAAAATAAAAAATAAAAAGAAAATTGAGACCACATTAGCAATATTCAAGGCTTAAATAATAAATATATCAAGCAATAAATAAAAACATAGAACTCCCACCATCAATTCATTATATATAACTAACAAAAACCTAGTTTTAATATGTCGCACCAACACGACAAGGACCGCCAGAAACAAAAGTAGACAAATAAATCTAGAAAGGTACAAAATAATAGCTCAAATAACATTAAAAAAATCACATGCAAAAGAGAAAACTTATTGGTTCCCACATATTCCCCAACCCTACAAATTTATAACTTAAAGATGTAAATACTTACTTTAATCGAAAAGATACTGCATGAAATTGATGAAAATCAACGATGCTTCTGTTTTGTGTGCACCAAATCGGAGCAAACAAGGAACCCTAAAGAAACCCTAAAATTGCCATTTGCTGGATTAGATAGACGAAATGTGAGAAATGGTTTATAAAAAAATAAAAGAGGGTTTTGTCGTTGGTACAAGGTAACAAGAACTGACCCAGGTAATAAAAGGTGGATCGACTCAATTAAATGGGTCGAAAAATACCCAATTTTAATTTCAACTTCACATAGCCATGTGGCCAAATGAAAGGTTGCACATCATTTAATGAGGAACCCACATGTGCTGCCATTAGTTGCGAGGGCAGTTTTGATAATAGAATTAATGTCCCATGCATTTTTCACACGAATAGATGGACAAGGGTTTATATAAAATGTTTATTATACGATAAGGATATTTTTGGTCCTTTTCCGAAGTTATAAGTGTAGTATAGCCAAAATACACATAGAGATGGACTTTTCAAGAATTCTTGTGAAATTAATCGATATCAACTTTTCAACAATTCTTACATTGGTAATGTGAATAAACCAAGTTTTCCAACTTGCTTTCTCATCTTTGCCGTTCTCTTTCTGAATTTCTTCTTTTCTGCCTTGGAATTCCATCAGATGCAAAATCGAATTTATTTATCTTCCGAAGCAGCATACATTAAATGTGAGCAAAATACTGGCAGGATTAGGCGGAAAAAAATAAAAAAAATCAAACTAGAATTTTCAATATCACCACGCTGTTGGAATCTGATTCTTTTGAGTATATATAACTCTTTTGCCTGCAAACTGCAGTGCTTTAACTATAAGATGCAATGTATTACATCAAATTTCACGATTTTCTCGTTGCTCTCTTTATGACATACAAAAATAAATAAATAAATGCAGAAAGATTTTAGGAAGTTGAAAGTGGCATTTTCCTAATAGATTCATTTTCCTTTTTTAGTTGATATGGTATTTAGAGTTTGGACCAACTTAATTTATCTCCCATGGGGCTCCGTGATAATATAATGGAACTACTTTGATTAGTAAAGGTAGAGTAAACTGCATCAGAAGAATAAGCACCTAGTGAATGGAAGAGCCTTCTCATTTTATCCTCGCACATAACCAACTCAACCAACCATCTATTCAGAAAACTGACAAAGTAGGAAAGTCTTTTGCATAAAAACATAATCTGTAAAACAAAGTAAATATAAAAGTCTAATCCATGTAGGATCTCTAATAACATCGCTCAAGCATGCTAGAACCAAAAACACAAAATTGGTAAAGGTTTAATCCAACAGCAACATACAATAGAAGCTCTAGTTCATTCTCTGTGCTGCTTCCTTGGCGAGAACCCTCTCTTTCGCCTTGGTTCTCGCTTGTGATTTGGATCCCATGACACCACCGCCCCATTTCTTTCTGTTCTCCTCATACTTGTCATTGAAGTTTGCCTGAAAAACGTACAACAAAAATCAATATAAATCCCTGAATATATTTATAAAAAAGAATGATAACTAAACAGAAAACAAACAGCCAATTTATCATTTATTAACATAAGATACCTTGATTGCCTCCAAAATTCTGCTGAACTCCATTTTATCTTCATTTTTCACAGTTGTCAAGCATAGAGCCGAAGCAGTTTTCTTGTGCACGATCTGAAAGCAATGCACACTCATTAGTATCTAATACCATTAAGAAAGCACAGCCATATATATATACATGCACAACTCATGTTCCTTACCGATCCTAAACGAGCTTTTCCCTTCACGATGCAGTATGGAATTTCCATCTTTCTGCACAATGCTGGCAGCCACACGACTAACTCTATTGGGTCCACATCATGAGCAATAACCACCAACTGTGCTTTGTTCTGGAGGGGTATCATCAACAGAGTTGGTGTTATTTGACAGTAAGATCAACTGGGGAAGTACAAATGCTATGTTACACAAAGACAAACCTGCTCAATAAGGTAGGTTATGTGCTTAAGACCATATTTCACAATAATAGGTTTCTTAGTCTCGGGTGTTTTCCCTTCTGCTTCAGCTTGAGCTCTTTTAACGAGACGCTCCTTCTTTGCAGCTTTGTCTTCAGGCCTGTACTTCAGTAGCATCTTGAACAGGTTTGTGGCTGAATATTCAAGGAAAGGCAAAATAAAATTCCAGTTCAACTGTCACGGAATTTCAAACAGCAAGCAAAACAGAATCAAAGTAGAATTGTTCCGTGACCTTAAGGTCAAGAACATTAAATTATACTAAACATTGCAAGAGAAGGGTGAGAGAAGCGTGCTACATCCAGGTAGATTGAGGGCCAGAAAAGATAGTGCAGATTTGCCCCAATAAAACGATAGGGAAAACAAGCAACATTCCACACTAATCCATCATCCTTGTGAGCGAATAGGAGACAAGGTAAAAATACAGAGAAAAACAAAAGGCTAAGTTCCGTGACCACATAAAGCTCTACTTGGACATGCCAAAAGCAGAAGGCAACCATCCATACAACTCCTTTTTTAGATGACCAAGTAGTCAAAAAGTCACGAACTATCATTATTTATTCCACAACGGAAAACTTGCCATTGGTATTACATGCTACAATTCATGGAATAAATTAGATCTATTCGCCTACACATCTGTAGAAATGTATACTAGTTACTGCATATATGCCTGAATCAGAAGCCAGGACTCAAATATTCTACATTTCAAGTTCTTTTGCCTAATAAAGCAGCATTTTCACAGAGAATACAAATCTCACATCATACACATTACATAAGCGCAAAGACAGTAATTTTTCATAGACAACATACAAACAAGTGATTCAACAAAAATCAAAACTGTTTAGTTCAAAACATACCAAGGTTCTTGTCAAGGGTTTTTGAGAATTGGTTAAGAGCAGGAGGAACCTTCAAACGCTGCTTAAGAATCCTCCTTTTCCTCTGGATACGAACAACCTGAGGCCATCTCACGAAACGGGTCAGATCCTTCTTGGGCGGCAATGCACCACCGATCCCAAACTGCTTTGGCCGCTTCTCGAACAGTGGATTCACCACTTTCGCTTGAACTGGTTTCTTCTTTGCTGCTACTGCTACACCTTTCTTTGGAGCCTGCAACCAATTTCCCACAATCAAACGTTAAACTCAAAATCCGAAATCGTGGAGGAAAAAAGCCTATCTATGGCTGTAGCTTACCATTGTTTTTGCTAGACGGCGATGGAGGAGCAAAGCAAGTTAGGTGTAGGGATGTTTGAACTCTTTGTTGTAGTGTACTCTAGGGTATAACATGTGTTGGTGAAATCCTGGGGATTATTGGGCTAGGGCTAACTAGTTTGTTTGGGCCATATTGTATTGGACCCTAACGCAAAAATGATACCAGTTAGCCACTTTTAGGACTATTGTTTATAATATGGCCACTGCTTGGTAAAGTAGTTGAATGCTAACCATAATTTTGAAATACGACATTCACTTCGAATGTCAACTTTCAAGAACTCTCCTCAACTTCATCTTATGCGGTTCAAAACTTCAAGAGAAATTGCCTGATGTGTAAATTGCAACATGAACTTCAGGCAAATTGTATGACGCTTGGGTTGCCACACAATTTCAGGAAATTTTCCCGATATTAGGATGTGTAATTAGGAGTGGCAAGCGTGCGGGTCGGGTCGGATATGGTTCAGGTCGTAAACGGATAATGAAAACGGATCAATTATCCGGCGGGACCTATATTTAATACGGATAAAAAAAGGGCTAACAAACGGATAATATAATATGGGTAACCAACCCATATTATCCATGACTTTTTGCGTATGATTACTTTTGGGAGAATTCTTAGTCTCTCTAACTTGAAAAACCCCCAATTTGAGACTTTACAAAAGTAAAAGTTAGACTCATTGGTTATCCATTAGTTACTCATTGGTTAACCATTTTCTAAATGGATAATATGGTTCTTATCCATATTTGATCCGTTTTTAAAAAGTTCATTATCTAAATTATTTCTTAGTGGATAATATGGGTGGTTAACTATTTTCTTTTAATCATTTGCCACCACTATGCGTAATATATGTTCCGAAGTGACAGCCCAGCTGGTTTACAGAGTGTTGCCCACACGAGCGATGGGAGTTCAATCCCCTTCAATGCTTTCTGGGTCTGACCATGTCGCACAGGGCTTACCTAGTGCGATTTACATCTCTTGAGTAGTTTGTAAGTTATTACACAATGAAAAATTTACCCGGTGTGCACAGAGTGTTCACCCAAAGGGTAGAGGCAATGGTAGAGCTGTAGTGGTTGTGGGTTTCCTGGGATTCCAAAAAAAAAATGTCTAATATTTTGTGGGTGATATAATTTTGGACGCCATATAATTGTTCTATTTTTTATTTATTAAAATCATTATTCCTATCTATGACAATAAATTTAACATTATTTAGCATTTAGTGCGGACATAGAAAAACTCATGAGTGTATGAAATAAAGCAATTTAACAAAATAAATAACAATAAGAAAAGTAAGAACAGATGTAGTAGAACTCTTCCTTTTCTCTTTCTTGATATTCTTTACCAATGTAAATTGCCATGTTATTATAGACAAGAAAAGGTAACTTAAACATCTTGAATAGTGCAAAGATAGATATGTTGTAGAAAAATCTATACTCACACTATTTACATCATGGAAATACATCCATATACTATTTACAATACTCCCCATTGGATTTTCATGTAAAATGAAAAACTGACTCATAGACCTCACTAGGAAAAAATCCATTAGGAAAAATCCTAGTAAAAGAAAAGAGTACATAGTTATTTTCAATATGCATTACTTGATGCCTCATTAAAAATCTTACCAGAAAAATTCAGTGGAATAAAATATTGGTTAAGAAAAAAAGAGTGCAACGCATATTTTACTCTCCCTGATGAAAAAATCACTTAATGTCTCAAATACGACGCATTCCCAATCTTATATATCAGCTTTTCAAATATTGATGTTGGTAACGCCTTAGTGAACAAATCAGTCAAACTATCACTTGAACGAACTTGTTGTACATCTTTTTCACCATTCTTTTGAAGATCATGAGTGAAAAAGAATTTTGGTGAAATGTGTTTTGTTCTATCTCCTTTGATATATCCTCTTTTAAATTGAGCTATGCATGTAGCATTATCTCCATACAATATTGTTGGAATACTCTCTTTCGGAGAAAGACCACATGTTTGCTTAATGTGTTGAGTTATCGATCTCAACCAAACGCATTCTCGACTTGTTTTGTGAATGGCTATCATCTCTGCATGATTTGAAGAAGTAACAACCACAATTTGTTTTATTGAACGTCGTGATATGGTTGTACCTCCACTTGTAAATAAATAGCCTGTCTGAGATCGATCTTTGTGTAGATCAGACAAATATCCTACATCGGCATCACCAATCAATGATGACTTGGATTTATTTAAATAAAATAAACTCATATCAATTGTCCCTCGCAAGTATCTGAATATATGCTTAATACCATTCTAGTGTCTTTGTGTTGGTGAAGAACTAAATCTTGTTAACAAACTTACTGAGAAAGTTATATCTAGTCAAGAATTGTTGGCAAGATACATTAATGCACCAGTTGCACTAAGATATGGTATTTCGGTACCAAAAAGCTCTTCATCATTTTTATGAGGTCGAAATGGATTTTTATTTGTATCAAGTGATCTTACAACCATCAGGCTACTCAATGGAAGTGCTTTATCTATATAGAATCGCTTTACGGTCTTTTCGGTGTATGCTGATTGATGGACAAAAATTCTATCTTTCATATACTCAATTTGTAGACCAAGATAAAATTTTGTCTTTTCAAGATCTTTCATTTCAAATTCTTTCTGCAAACAGTCTACTACTTTTGGAAGTACCCCAGGAGTTCCAACGATATTTAAATCATCAATATACATATTGATTATAACAGATTCACATCCAGACCTTTTTATAAATACATAAGGACAAATTGGATCATTTTTGTACCCTTCTTTCAACAGGTACTCACTTAGGCGATTATACCACATGCGCCCTGATTATTTCAATCCGTATAAGGATTTCTGAAGCTTTATTGAGCAAGTTTCTTGAAAACTTTCATATGCTTTAGGCACTTTAAATTCTTCAATAATTTTCATAAAGATTTCATTGTCTAATGAGCCATACAAATAGGTTGTGACAATATCCATTAGACGCATATCAAATTTTTCATGCACTTTCAGATTTATAAGATACCCGAACGTGATAGCATTTACCATAGTAGAATATATCTTCATATAATCAATGCCAGGTCTTTGCGAAAATCCTTGTGCTACTAGTCGTGCTTTATGTATAATGACTTCATTTTTATCATTTCGGTTTCGCACAAAAACCCATTTGTACCCTACTGGCTTTATAACTTTAGGTGTTCGAATTTGTGATGACCCGACCCATCGTCACGTGAGTTACCATCTCGTTTCCCCCATTTTCTACTTCTTTATGCTTCATTATCAGTGTTTTGGGTGAACGAGTTGGTGTGGATTGGTTTTAGAAGGAAATGAGATACTTAGTCTCTTTAAGGAAGGCTTAGCTTGGAAAAGTCAACCGGACGTTGATATATATGTTAGAGCGCTCGGATATGGATTTCGATAATTCGGTTAGCTTTGGGAGATGATTTGTGACTTAGGAGTGTGATCGGAAGTGATTTTTGGAGGTCCGGAGTAGAATTAGGCCTGAATTGGCGAAGTTAGTATTTTGGCGAATTCCGGTTGATAGGTGAGATTTTGATACGATGGTCGTAATGGAATTTCGAGAGTTGCAGTAGCTTTGTTAGGTGATTTGGGATGTGTGTGCAAAATTTCAGGTTATTCGGAGGTGTTTTGGTTGGGTTTTTGATCGAATGCATGTTTCGGAAGTTTTAGAAGAACTTAGGCTTGAATTCGATGTAATTTGATGGTTTTGGTGTTGTTTGATGTGTTTTGATGATTGGAACGAGTTTGGGTGATGTTTTAGGATAGGTTGGCACTTTTGGTTGAGGTCCCGGGGGCCTCGGATGAGTTTTGAATGGTCAAACGGACCAATTCTAGCATTTGGAAGTTGCAGATTTTCCAGCTGAAGTGTTGCAGGTATTAACCCATCGTGTTCGCGTAAGGCGAGTTGCGAACGCATAGAAGGAAGTTTGAGGGCCAGGATTTAGACCTTCGCGTTCGCATTTGAGGCCTCGCGATCTCGGAAGGTTAGGAATTTTTGAATCGCGTTCGCGTGAGGGGCTACACGTTCGCATATAAAGACTGGGGTCCGGTGGTGATTTGTTCTTCGCGTTCGCGGTTGAGTGACGTGTTCGCGTAGGTTTAGGGACCCAGAGCTTCGCGTTCACGTGTGGTGGACCGCATTTACGAAGGGTATTTTTTGTCAGTGGCAAGTTTGTTCATCACGAATGCGAGAGATCCCTCACGTTCGCATAGAGAAAAGGTCAGCTGGGCAGAACAATTTTTTTAATAATATTTCATCCGCGAGCCTAAGTTATTTTCCACCATTGTTGATCGTTTTGAGAGCTTTTTGGGAGGAATTGAAGAGGGTTTCGACTGGGATTGATTGGAGGTGAGCCCTATGAACAAAAAATGCGATTATTATATGAAATTAACCTTGAAATTCATGGAAACTCTGCTAAAATGGGAAGAACTAGAGCTTGAGTTTTGATATTTCAAATTGGAATTTAAGAGGTCATTTGGACTCCGATTTTGGTGTTCTTTATATGTATAGACTCGTGGCGAGATAAGGAACCCGTTGGTCTAAGAATTTCTGGAATTCGAGAAGTGGGCCCGAGGCTCAGATTTTGCTAATTTCGAGTTTTTATATATTTTTCAAATGTTTTCGATTGGGTATTGTTTCATTGACATATTGTGACGTATTTGTTGTGGTTTTGGTCAGATTTGATGCGCGAGGAGGTCGATTTGAGAGGTAAGGGCATAGAGAGCTAGAATTTTGGCCGCCTTGAGGTGAGTAATAGATGTAAATGATGTTCTAAGGGTTGGAAACCCCGGATTTGCACATCGTATTATTATATTGAGGTGACTTGCACGCCGGATAGCGAGCGTGGGGTAGAGCACCGTTGGGAATTGAGACTTGATCCGTCCCGGTAGATGAATTTACTGTATATTTGACTGAATGTTGTTATCATTATAAGTTGAGCTGACTGCGATATTTGGGCTTTGTGCCAACTGATTAAATCCTTCAAGGATTGTTATTACTGGTTTCTTGCCATTTTTACATATTATTGAACTCAGTCCTAGTAATTAATACTATTTTGCAAACTCATCCACCTTTTTCTCAAACTTGAAAGTTAATTAACATTTTTAATGAACTTTGGGCTGAATATTTCTATATTAATGTGCCCGAAGGGCTTATGTGATTCTGGACTGAGTATGGGATCGGATGTGCGCCGCAACGGTATTATATTGATATTGATATAAGGTCAAGGGACTAGTTGATTCCACGAGATGGATTATATTGCGCTTGGGCCGTAAGGGGACCCTCCGAGAGTCTACACACCCCTTGTGAGCGCCGTCGACGATAAATAAATAGAGCGGGCTGCACGCTGCAGCGGGTACTAGAGAGTACCGGACTATGTGTTTCATTTCATATTTGACAGTCATTTGCTTACTTATCTGTTGTAGTATTTCCATAATTATTTTCATTGGTTTATTGGTTTTATACTACTTGGTTTGAAATGCTGTATTTATAGAATTACCTTGTGCCTACTCAGGATTTCTTATTCTCAGCCTTCGTTTATGTTTATTACTCACTAGGTTGGAGTACTCACATTACTCCTTGCACCTTGCGTGCAGATCCAGGTACATCTGAGGTTGAGTGAGGACTCTCTACCGAGCAACTTATCCAGGAGTATCAAGGTAGTTGCATGACGTCCGCAGTCCTGATCTTCCCTTCTATCTCATTGTTTCATTTTTGCATTTCTTTAGAACGATATGTAGTAGGTTGATACTCATGTATTATAGGCTCAGATTTGTGACACCGGATTCTTCGGGCTATGTAGTTGTTTTATATTTGGGATTCTGCATGTTTCACTCTGTTTCAGATTTCTAGTATTATGACTTAGTAATTGATCGGTGTTAATTAATTTATGAACTATATACAAATGGTTAAGGTTATTAGATTGGTTGGGCTTTCCTAGCAGTGTATTGGGCGCCATCACGACCGGGGTTGGGGTCGTGACAAATTGGTATCAGAGCCTAGGTTACTTGGTCTCGCGAATTGGTACGGAGACGTCTATATTTATCCTCGAGAGGCTACAGAACCTTTAGGAAAACATCACATTCTTAAAATTCTTGTCGTGCAACTTTGTTGAACTGAGAACTAAACTTCTATTATTCTATTCTCTCATAGATAGTGAGGACACGAGCTACCGGACGAGATGGACGACCACCAGTACCACCCACTGAGGCCACCAGAGGCCGTGGACGCAGTCTTAGTCGTGGCAGAGGCAAAGCAGTCGGGGCAGCACCTGCTGACCCACCAGTTGCCCCAGCTCAAGATCAAGCTCTAGCTGCAGACACACCAGCAGCACCTGTTCAGGCATCAGCTGTGCCTATCGTGATTTCGGGTCTTCAGGAGGCCTTGGCACATATATTATCAGTTTGCACTGGCCTAGCTCAGGCCGTTTCAGCCACCACAACAGCAGCAGTAGCTACTTTGCAGGCTGGGGGAGGCAATCAGACCCCCGCTGCTCTCACTCCTGAGCAGGTGGTGCAGGGACTACAGACACCAGAGGCACCTCTAGCTTAACAGGTCACACCAGCTCAGGGCTTCGTGGTTCCAGCTATGCCAGACGATGAGCAGCGCCATCTCGAGAGGTTCGGTAGGCTACAGCCTCCGACCTTCAGTGGTGCTGAGGGCGAAGATACCAGGGTTTTCTTGAAAGGTGTCAGCGTATGCTCCGGACGGCGGGGATCCTTGAGTCGAGTGGTGTGGCATTTACCACCTTTCAGTTTACCAGGGCTGCTCTTACTTGGTGGGAGGACTTTGAGAGGCGTAGGCCTGTCGGTGCAGCACCCCTTTCTTGGCAGTAGTTCTCCGCTCTTTTCCTGGAGAAGTATGTACCTCAATCCATAGAGAGGAGCTGTGTAGGCAGTTTAAGTCGTTGACGCAGGGGGATATGACCGTAACTTAGTACGAGATGAGGTTTTCACAGTTGGCCTATCATGCTATATGGATGGTTCCGTCAAATTGTGAGAGAATCAAGAGATTTGTGGATGGCCTTAACTACCATCTCCGTATTCTGATGACTAGAGAGAAGGTATTTGGTGCTACGTTTGAGGAGGTGGTGGATATCGCTCGTGAGATCGAGTCAATTCGCCGTAGAGAGCGAGAGGAGAGGGAGGCCAAGAGGCCTCGTGGATCGGGCAACTACAATGGTGCTCCTTCGAGGGGCCAGTTCCAGCATGGTAGAGACCGTTCATTCAGGCCTGCTCAGTAGGCCCGTCCAGAGTATCGTGAGAGATTTTCAAGTCGTGGTCATCATGGGTCCCAGTAGGGCCAGTCTTCACTTAGCGCCCTCCCAACTCAGAGTTCATCTCATGCCCCATCAGCTTAGGGTTCTTCTGCGCCGAGTGCATCTGCTAGTCACTCTGCTGTAAGGGGTTCCCTTCAGTCCCCATCTCCAGCACCGGGCAGCTGTTATGAGTGCGGAGAGTTTGGTCACTTGAGGAGGTAGTGCCCTCAACTTCGTGGCAGTCAGCATCAGTAGAGGGGTCAATCCTCGACTTCTGCTCCAGTTACTTCATCATCCGCCCAGCCAACTAGGGGTGGAGATCAGGCAGCCAGGGGTCGTCCTAGAGGTGGAGGTCGATCTGGTGGTGGCCAGGCTCGTTTCTATGATATGTCGGGTAGGACAGATGCCATTACTTCAGACGCTATCATTATAGGTATAGTTTTAGTCTGCTACAGAGATGCCTTGGTATTATTTGATCCTGATTTCACCTATTTGTGTCTTCATATTTTGCTCATTATTTGGTATGCCCCGGGAGTCTCTTTCTTTACCTGTTCATGTGTCTACCTCGGTGGGCAATACTATTGTGTGGACCACGTGTACCGGTCATGTGTTGTGATTATTGGGGGTTTGGAGACGCGATTTGATCTATTGCTATTGAGCATGGTGGACTTTGACGTTATTCTGGGCATGTATTGGTTATCTCTGTGTCATGTTATTCTAGACTATCATGTTAAGACAGTCACTTTGGCTATTTTGGGTGTACCGCGAATCGAGTGGCGTGGTGTGACAAATTATGTTCCTAGTAGAGTTATTTCTTTCTTGAAGGCCCAGCGTATATTTAGGAAGGGTTGTCTTTCCTATTTGGCATTTGTAAGGGATGTTGGAGCTGAGACTCCTAGCATTGATTATGTTCCAGTTGTGAGGGATTTTCTTGATGTATTTCCTGCAGACCTGCCGGGCATGCCATCAAAGAGGGATATTGATTTTGGTATTGACCTGGTGCAGGGCACTCAGCCCATCTCTATTCTGCCATATCGTATGGCACCAACGGAGTTGAAAGAATTGAAGGAGCAGCTTCAGGAGCTCCTAGATAAAGGGTTCATTCGGCCAGTCCTGTTTGTGTAGAAGAAAGATGGCATAATGAGAATGTGCATCAACTATAGGCAATTGAACAAAAGTAACAGTGAAGAACAAGTATCCCCTGCCTCGCATTGATGATTTATTTGACCACCTTCAGGGAGCGAGGGTGTTTTCCAAGATTGATCTCCGTTCGAGTTATCACCAGTTGAAGATCAAGGATTCATATATCCATAAGACTGCTTTCAGGACTAGATATGGTCACTATGAGTTTCTTGTTATGTCTTTCGGGCTGACCAATGCCCCAGCAGCGTTCATGTATTTGATGAACAATGTATTTCAGTCTTATCTTGATTCATTTGGCATAGTGTTCATTAACGATATTCTGGTATACTCACGGAGTCAGGAGGAGCACACGCAGCATTTGCAAGTTGTAATGCAGAGATTGGGGGAGGATAGGCTTTATGCAAAGTTCTCCAAATATGAGTTATGGCTCGGTTATTTCTATCATTAGATTAAAATGCAATTTATGCATATTGCATGATAGAAATTAAAAAGCTATCTTGGCTAGAAGAAATGAATATGTTGATCAACTAAATAAAAAGTTGATTTCGAAATTTTATTGTAAAAATAAAATATTTTTCAGCTTTGACTCACCAGAAGATGATACCAACAAATACTATCAAGAAGAATACTTAAATAATTTAATACCAAATGGCTTTCTGCCATACAGGTTTGTTGTCAAGTTTAGTTTTTCTTACTATGTTAGCGTCACCTTATATATAATAGGCTAAATTAAAATTAATCTTCCATGCATATTGATTTTGAAGAAAACTATGTCCATTATGTTGCCGAAAAACTTAGAAGTTATTATATCGAATTTTTGACAATAACGTTATACATGTGAAATATTATGATACTGGTCAATGTGCTTCTAAGTATATTTTTAGCCCCGAATTCAACTTTCGTCTTCCAAAACTAAAGAATATCCTTCTAAATTTGTGTGAAAATAATTTTCGGTATGTTTATGTTTTGCAATTATAACAAATAAAGCACAAGGACAAACATCCTAAATATTGGACTATGTTTATTGTAATATATTTTCTTGTACGAACAATTATATGTTGTATCTTCAGAAGGAATATCAATATTGACAACAAGAGTTTTGGTTATGGCAGAGCAACCAAAGCATTAGAAGAAAACATACAAAAAATATCATCTACAAAGAAGTGTTCAGTAAAGTACCATCAAATTAAACACTTTTAAACTTAGTACATAATTATTTAACTAATATGACTAAATTAATCATTTGTGTAAGTTCTCATGATGTCCTCTCACTTTGAATTCACCTATTATGCCAATGTATTAATATTTTTTAGCTTATAGATGATTTAAATGTTTAAACCATCACGTGCCATATTCATACATACTAGTATTATAATATTTACTAATTTTAGCATAACTCGCCACACAATCAATCTAACCATCGTGTATTATTACGGAATAAAAAGAAGAATTTAGAGTTAATACTCTTAAACCCGCCTAAACTATACGATTTTTGTCAGTTTTCTACCTAAACTATCGAGTGCCCCTAGAAATCCGCTGAACTATATCTCCTTCATAATAAAACCCCCTCATCGCTTATGTGACATATTGTGTGAAATCAGTTGCGCAAGAGCGCGTGAAGGGTGAAATAAGCATGAAAAGGGGCCCACCTGATAGCTTGAATAAGGCTAATTATCCCATTTATTTAAAAATCTTATATTTTATCCCTTTTTCTTTATATTACACCATCTTCTCTATTATTTCACCTTTCTTCTCCATTTCTTCACCATTTCTTCACCCTTTTATCTCTTTCTTCATCTTAATCCATTTGAAATTCTCTCTCTGTTTATTGAGATTTTTTTTTGCTTTTGCATTTTATCCATACTTCATTGTTACCCAAGTTAATCTGAAAGAAGAACACCCATTGTAGAAGAGTTATGAGGTTTAACACCTAAAAAAAAATACCCAATTTTTTTTTACTACGAACTAAATCTTTCACGACCCAAAATTCCTCCGAAAAAGTCGTGATAGCACCTAGTCTCAAAACTAGGTAAGCCTAACATTTACTGAAATAACATTAATATTTACTGACTTCAAATTAAGTAACTTTCAATAAATCACAATTCCCAAAATCGGTGGAATAAGTCATAAGCCTTTTAAGTGTAGTTATACATAATAAATACAACAATGTCCCAGAACGAGAAGGAATCTGTCACGAGCCCAGTTCGCCCTCTGTGAACATGTCGTGATGGCACCTAGTCCCTACGACTAAGTAAGCCTAACAATGCAGAAAATAATATAACTTGCGGAAAAATTTAATTAAACTAAACAAAATTAGAAGAAAACGGTATATAAGTGCCACTTGCCATATACGACTCAATAAAATAAGACGCGGAAGTCTACAATCTCATCCCAAAACCCGGAAACTCACGGGAACCACAAGCTAGTATAAATGTAATATGCTGCTCTAACTCAAGAATGTCTAAACAACTGAAAGAAAAGGATAGATTAACTACTAAAGCTGGAACAGAATAGAGACTCCTAGTCTGCGGACGCGGTAGATATACCTCGAAGTCTCCGCTAGATCTCTCCGCCTCGAGGATAGTACGCCTGAGTGGAGGTACCTGGATCTGCAGATGAAAAACATGCGCAGAAGGGGCATGAGTACACCACAACAGTACTCAGTAACTGCCAAGCCTAACCTCGGTTAGGTAGTGATGAGGAAGGTCAGGGCCTTACTGAGGTCAAACAACATAATATGAATTTAACAATATGAAAACTGACAGTAATAATGAGTACAACAGTGAGAATAGACAGATTAAACAGGGCAATAACAACTACACAAAGAACAGAGTAAACACAGAATATGTACAACTCAATATCAAATGGTAGCAACGAGGATCTCCCAGGATACCGCCATGTAGTCCTTTTCTCAACTGTCCAGTAGATCTCCCGGGATAACGTCCCGTAGTCCATCACATGTATAAATCCAAAGGATCTCCCGGGATACTATCCCTTAGTCCAACTATCAATGTGCAGGGGGGATCTACCGAGAATCTAACCCGTAGTCCCAAAGTAAAAGTGTAGGGGGATCTACCGGGAATCTAACCCATAGTCCCAAAGTAAACAAACAGGGGGAGAGCTACTGGAATCCCACATCCGTAGTCCCAATGTAAATCCGCAACCACAACCAGAAGATATTCAGAAATGAAGTACAAAAGACAAGCAATAGGTAGTACTATCCTAGTATGCTTCATGTAGTACAGTCAATGCAACTTAAACAATTAGGAAAGTTGAATCAACTAAACATGCTTTTCTAATCTAACACAGGTTATAATTGCAAGTAAAATAAGGCAAATATGAAGGAAAACTCACTCTCAATATCTTAAGTAAAAACCGGATTTTCAACAATTGGCTCAAGTACGTGCTCGTCACCTCACATACAGGGCACTCAAATACCAAATAACAAATCCTAAGAGGAAAGGTCCCTCACACAAGGTTAGACAAGCAACTTACCTCGAACCGGCTCCAAAATCAACTCGAAATCACACTTTTGCCACAATATCCAACTCCAAATGGCCCAAATCTATTCAAATCAATTAAATATCATAAATAACATGTCAAGCAACTAATTCTACTATTAAATTCAAACACAAGATGCGAAATTAGGTAAAATGACCAAAATACCCCTCAGGCCAATGTCTCGAAATCAGATAATTTTCACATTTTCAGAACCCTCGTGCTCTCATGAGTCTAACCATATAAAAATCTCCCAAATCAGAGGTCAAACACCCACTCAAAACTCAATAGTTTGGTCTATGAAGTTTTCCCCATTTTTCATTCAAAAATCCAAAATTAAGGAAGAATTCGTGATTAGATTAGTGGGTTTCATCATAAGGGAGTAGAGAATCGTTACCCAATCGTTGCCTCTGAAAAACCCTTGAAATTTCCCTCAAATCCGAGCTCTCTCGCCTGAGTTTTGTTAAAAATGGCTAAACCCTCGTTTTAAAATGTTTACATCTGCCCAGGGATTTTGTTCTATGCGATCGCAAGAGAGGGAATGTGATCGCGAAGAGTAAATATTGAGGGCCCAAAAATTAGTCTATGCGAACGCATCCCAAACAATGCGATTGCAGAAGAGAAAATTTAAAGGTTCAAAATTTGGTCTACGCGAACGCAACCTAAGGCGTGCGATCGCAGAAGAGAAAAAAGTAGAACTTTGCGATCGCGGAAAGGTTATGCGATCGCATAGAATGTTTTGGCCGCCCTCTGGAATTGCACTACGCGATCGTGGAGAGGAAGCTGCGATCGCAGAGAAGGAAAATTTGCAGCAGAACTGAAGAGAAATCTGCAACACTTTTCAATACAAAAATGCCCCGTAGAGCATCCAAAACACACCCGAGGCCCCTGGGACCTCAACCAAACTTACGAACATGTCCCATAACATCATTCAAACTTGTACCAGTCCTTAAACTACCTAAAACAACACCGGAAACTCGAATTAATCAAGGATTTGAGCCTAAGAACTTCAAATTTCATGAAAATACAATTTCGATCAAAAACCTAACCAAAACACGTCTGAATGGCCTAAAATTTTGCACACACGTCCCAAATGAAATGACGGAGCTACTGCAACTTCCGGAATTCTAATCCGACCCTTGGATCAAAAACTTACTATCGGACCGGAAACTTCAAAAATTCAAACTTCGGCATTTCAAGCCTAAATGAGCTACGGACTTCCAAAATACACTCCAAACATGCTCCTAACCCCGAAATCACCTAACGAAGCTAATAGAACCATAGGATTTCCATTTCGAGGTCATCTTCACACTATTCTGACTATGGACTATTTTTCAGCACTTGAGCTCTCATTTAGGGACTAAGTGTCCCAAACTCTCCAAAACCCAACACCGAACGTTCCGGCAAACCAAAATAACAGAAATTAACTTAGGGGAAGCAGTTAATAGGGGATCGGGGAGTTAATTCTTAAGACGACCGGCAGGGTCATCACATCCTCCTACACTTAAGCATTCGTTCATCCTCGAACGAGCGTAGAGAACATGACTGAAATAATGAAAATATGAGGGTACTGGCTGTGCATATCCCACTCGGTCTCCCAAGTCGCCTCCTTGGCCGGCTGACCCCGTCACTAAACCTTTACTGAAGTAATGTTCTTCGACCTCAACTTTCTGATCTGCCTGTCCAATATAGACACTGGCTCCTCAATATAGGATAGATCCTTGTCCAACTGGACTGAACTGAAATCTAACACGTGCGACGGATCACCGTGATACCTCCGAAGCATCGAAACATGAAATACCGGGTGAACCCCGGACAAACTGGGATGTAAGGCAAGCTCATAAGCAACCACCCAACTCGCCTCAAAATCTCAAAAGGGCCAATAAGCCTTATACTCAACTTTCCTTTCTTCCCAAACCTCATGATGCCTTTCATAGGCGAGACCCGAAGTAGAACCCGCTCGCCAACCATATATGAAACATCACGAACCTTCCTGTCTGCGTAACTCTTTTGTCTGGACTGGGCTGTATGGAGTCTATCCTGAATCAACTTAACCTTCTCTAATGCATCCTGAACTAACTCTGTGCCTAATAGCCTGGCCTTACCCGGCTCAAACTAACCCACCGGAGATCTACACCTCTGTGACGACCCGACCTATCGTCATGTGAGTTACCGCTTCGTTTTCTTCATTTTTAGCTTCTTTATGCTTCATTATCCATATCTTATGTGATCAAGTTAGTTTGGAGAGGTTTTGGTAGGAAACGAGACACTTAGTCTCTTTAAGGAAGGTTTGGTTTGGAAGAGTCAACCGGATGTTGACTTATGAGTTACAGGTCTCTGATGTGATTTTTGTGATTCAGTTAGCTTCGAGGGATAATTTGTGACTTAAGAACATGATTGGAATTGATTTTGGAGGTCCGATGCAGAATTAGGCTTGAATTGGCGAAGTTAGTATTTTGGCAAATTCCGGTTAATAGGTGAGATTTTGATCCGAGGGTCAGAATGGAATTTCAAGAGTTGTTGTAGCTTCGTTAGGTGATTTGGGATGTGTGTGCAAAATTTTAGGTCATTCAAATGTGTTTTGGTCGGGTTTTTGATCAAATGCATGTTTCGGAAGTTCTAGAAGAACTTAGGCTTGAATCCGATGTAATTTGATGGTTTTGGTGTTGTTTGTGGTGTTTTGATGATTGGATCAAGTTCAAAGGATATTTTAGGATGGGTTGGCACTTTTGGTTGAGGTCCCGGGGGCCTCGGGGTGATTTCGAATGGTCAATCAGACCAATTTTGGCCTTTGAAAGTTGCAGGTTTTTCCAGCTATTTGTTGCAGAGAATTTACCCTTCGCGTTCGCGTAAAGGGTCATGCATTCGCAAAGAAGGAATTTTGGAAGCAGGTGAATTACCCTTCGCATTCGTGTGTGTGGGTCCGCGTTCACAGAGGGATAGCTAATTGTGCATGTTCGCGTGGCAGTAGTTGCGAACGCGTATAAGTTTTGAGGTTCAAGGATTTTTAGTCTTCGCGTTCGCATATGTACAGTCGCGTTCGCGTATTGGCCTGTGAGGAAGCTTCACGTTCACGGGGTGGGGACAGCGTTCGCAAAGGGAATTTTTGGGCAGATGGAAATTTGAGCATCGCGAACGCGTGATAGCCCTCGCGTTCGCATAGAGGAAAAGGTTACCTGGGCAAAATGGTTTTAATAACATTTCCTCCGTGAGTCTAAGTTAATTTCCACCATTTTTTAACATCCTTGAGAGCTTTTGGACGGGAATTGAAGAGGGATTCGACTGAGATTGATTGGAGGTGAGTTCTATGACCTAAAAACATGATTTAATTATAGAATCAACCTAGAAATTCATGAAAATTTATCAAAAAGGGGGAAGAACTAGGGCTTGAGTTTTTATATTTCAAATTGGGTTTTGATGGGACATTTGAGCTCGAATTTGGGAGTTCTTGATATGTATAGACTCGTGGAGAGATAAGGAATCCGTTGATGTTAAATTTTCTAGAATTCGAGAAGTGGGCCCAGGGCTCGGGTTTTGCAAATTTCGTGATTTTTGATGTTTTTCTATTCTTTTCGATTGGGTTATGTTCCCTTAGCCTATTGTGACGTATTCGTTGTGGTTTTGGTCAGATTTGACGTGCGACGAGGCTGATTTGAGAGGAAAGGGCATAGCGAGCTAGGATTTTGGCCGGCTTGAGGTGAGTAATGATAGTAAATGATATCTTGAGGGTTTGAAACCCCGGATTTGCACAACGTAGTGCTATGTTGAGGTGAAACACGCGCTTTATGACGAGCGCGGGGTTATTTACTACTGGGGATTGCGACTTGGTCCGTCCCGATTGATATTTTTACCACGTATTTAATTGAGATGTGTTTGTTATCAACATGATTTGGGCTTCTTGCCATATTTTGGGCTTCATGCCGACTACTTGAGTCCTTCGTGGATTTTTATCACTCTTTCCTCACTATTTGAAAAACGACTTGAACTCAGTCCTGTTGATTATACTGTTTTACAAACTCAACCACTTTAATTGAATTTTGAGACTTAAATGATATTTCCACTGTTATTTAGGCTGAGCACTACTATTGTATTGATGCCCGAGGGGCTTGTGATGTTTCTGGACTGAGTGAGGCCGGGGGCCTGAGATACATTTATATGCCACAAGGTGGCTGGAGTGATATGAGGAGTCTTTCAGGCCTTGTGAGTTATGTGAGGAGGCTTTCAGGCCTTTTAAGTGATGTGAGGAGGCTTTCAGGCCTTATGAGTAACGTGAGAAGCTTTCATGCCTTATGTTGATATAGCGCTTGGGCTGTAAGGGGCCCCTCCGGAGTCTGCACACCTACAGTGAGCACGTGTACCCATATGATCTGAGAGTGAGCCCGAGGGGCTGATATTACTCTGAGCGATTGATACTAGGCCCGAGGGGCAGATTTCTACTCACTATTTACTTGTCACTTTATCTGATTTACCTATTTTTAAAAGGAGATTTCATTTGACTCTTTACTGTTTTACTGTTTTAAGCGATTTGCTGCCTGATATAGAATTGCCTTGTGCATTTGTGTGTTTTCATGCCTTCGGTTATTATTTATTATTATTACTCACTGAGTCAGAGTACTCACATTACTCCCTGCACCATGTGTGCAGATACAGGCATAGAAGAGTTTGCACCTGAGCACTGATTCTTTCCAGACCAAACAGCGAGTTGGAGTGACGAGGTAGCTGTTGACGTCCGCAGCCCCTTGTCTCCACTATTTTATATCATTTGAGTTTCCTTAAGACTATTGTATCAGATCTTATATTTCGTAGACTCATTACAAACTCTGTAGTAGCTCATGAATTGTGACACTCCGGTTTGGGGCTGTGTCGGGATGGTATCCTTTGCTATTATCGCTGTTTCCGCATTTATAAGTGTTTACACGTGTTTTGTATTTGTTAATGTTAAATAAATTGTTAAAATGTGTGTTTGCGTTGTTCTGGCTGGCCTTGTCTTCACGAGAGGCACCATCCAACCGGGTTTGGGAATTGGGTCGTGACAACCTCCTACCATATAAAGCCTCATACGGTGCTATCTGAATGCTGGATTGATAACTGTTGTTATAAGAAACTCCGCAAATGGCAAGAACTGATCCCAAGACACTCCAAACTCAATAACACACGCACGGAGCATATCCTCAAGAATCTGAATAGTGCGCTCGGACTGTCCGTCCGTCCGGGGATGAAATGTTGTGCTCAACTCCACCCGAGTGCCTAACTCCCACTGCACGGCTCTCCAGAACCGCGATGTAAACTGAGTACCTCTGTCTGAAATAATAGAAACTGGAATACCATGCAGACGGATGATCTCCCGGATATAAATCTCCACCAACCGCTCCGATGAATAAGTGGTACACACAAGAATGAAATGAGCGGACTTGGTCAGCCGATCCACAATAACCCAAATGGCATCAAACTTCTTCAAGGTCCGTGGGAGTCCAGATACAACGTCCATGGTGATGCGCTCCCATTTCCACTCCGGAATCTATATCTGCTGAAGCAACCTACCTGGGCGCTGGTGCTCATACTTCACCTGCTGGCATTTGAGGCATCTAGACACATAACCAACTATATCTTTCTTTATCTGCCTCCACCAATAGTGCTGCCGCAAGTCCTGATACATCTTCGTGGCACCCAGATGGATGGAATACCGCAAACTATGGGCCTCTGCTAGAATCAACTCTCGAAGACCATCAACATTGGGCACACAAATCCGGCCCTACATCCTCAATACCCCATCATCTCCGATGGTCACATCTCTGGCATCTCCACACTGAACCTTGTCCTTAAGGACAAGCAAATGAGGGTCTTCATACTGCTGCTCCCTGATACGATCAAATAAGGAAGACCGGGAAACCACACAAGCTAAAACCCGACTGGGCTCCGAAAGATCCAATCTCACAAACTGGATGGCTAAGGCCTGAACATCCATCGCCATAGACCTCTCTGAAGCTGGTAGATATGCCAAACTACCCAAACTCTCCGCCCGGCGACTCAAGGAATCCGCCACTATATTGGCCTTGCTTGTGTGACACAGGATAGTGATATCATAATCCTTCAGCAACTCTAACCACCTCCTCTGACGCATATTTAGATCCTTTTTCTTGAGCAAGTGCTGCAAGCTCTGATGGTCAATATAGATCTCACAAGGCACACCGTACAAATAATGACGCCAGATCTTCAAGGCATGAACAATGACAGCTAACTCAAGGTCGTGGACAGGGTAATTCTTTTTATGTATCTTCAACTGTCTGGACACGTAGGCAATCACCCTACCGTCCTGCATCAACACCACTCCAAGGCCAACTCTCGAGTCATCACAATAGATAGTATAAGATCCCGAACCGGTAGGCAACATCAAGATTGGGGATGTAGTCAAAGCTATCTTAAGCTTCTAAAATCTCGCCTCACACTCCCCTATCCATTGAAATGGGGCACCCTTCTGGGTCAATCTAGTCATAGGGGATGCAATCGATGAAAATCCCTCCACGAAACGACGATAGTAGCCCGCCAAACCAAGGAATCTGCGAATCTTTGTAGCTGAGGATGGCCTAGGCCAACTCTGTACGACCTCTATCTTCCTCGGATCCACCCGAATACCCTCACTCGAAATCACATGGCCTAAGAATGCCACAGAACTCAGCCAAAACTCACATTTTGAGAACTTTGCATATAACTTCTTCTCCCTCAAGTTCTGAAGCACGGTCCACAGGTGCTGCTCATGATTTTCCCGACTCCGGGAATACACCAGAATATCATCAATAAAAATAATAATGAACTAGTCAAGATATGGTCTGAACACACTATGCATCAAATGCATGAAAGCTGCTGGGGCATTGGTCAGCCCAAATGACATAAGAAGGAACTCGTAATGACCATACTGAGACCTGAAGGCAGTCTTCGAGATATCTGGCTCCCGAATCTTCAACTGATGGTAACCTGAGCGCAAGTCAATCTTAGAAAACACCTGTGCACCCTGAAGTTGGTCAAACAGATCATCAATACGAGGCAAAAGATAACGGTTGTAACCTTGTTCAGCGGGAAATAATCAATAAACATACGCATAGAACCATCATTCTTCTTCACGAACAAA
This sequence comes from Nicotiana glauca, assembly GCA_026770625.1. Classification (NCBI taxonomy): domain Eukaryota; kingdom Viridiplantae; phylum Streptophyta; class Magnoliopsida; order Solanales; family Solanaceae; genus Nicotiana; species Nicotiana glauca. The sequence goes on from MU756983.1 coordinate 85,926, forward strand.
ATAGGAGCACCCCACGGTGAAACACTGGGCCGAATAAAACCCTTACCAAGAAATTCCTGTAACTGATCCTTCAACTCCTTCAACTCAAGAAGAGCCATACGATACGAAGGAATGGAAATGGGCTGAGTGCCCGGCAACAGATCAATGCCGAAATCAACGTCTCTATCGGGCGGCATGCCCGGAAGATTAGCTGGAAATGCATCGGGATAATCCCGTACCACTGGAACTAAATCAACAGAAAGGGTATCAGTACTGACAACTCTCATATAAGCTAAATACGTGGCACACCCCTTCTCATCCATACGCTAAGTTTTAAGAAAAGAGATAACTCTACTGGGAGTGTGATCTAAAGTACCACTCAACTCAATACGTGGAATACATGGCATATCCAGCGTCACGGTCTTGGCGTGACAATCAAGAATAGCAAAATGGGGCGACAACCAGTCCATGCCCAAAATAATGTCAAAATCAACCATACCGAGTAACAATAAATCTGCTCTGGTCTTAAAATAACGAATAGTAACCAAACATGACCGATAAATGCGGTCCACAACAAGAGAATCCCCCACAGGAGTAGAAACATAAATGTGGGCACTCAAAGAATCCCGAGGCACACCCAAATGTGAAGCAAAGTAAGAAGACACATAAGAATAAGTAGAGCCGGATCGAATAGAACCGATGCCTCTCTATGACAAACTAGTATAATACCTATAATGACGAAGTCGGAGGCAATAGCCTCAGTACGGGCAGGAATAGCATAATATCTAGCCTGACCCCTTTCTCGAGGGCGACCTTTATCTCCCCGACTTCTGCCCCTTGCCAGCTGAGCAGGTGGGGTAGCAGTTGGAGCTATGATCATAGCTTGAGAACTCTAAGGAGCACACTGTGGCTGAGCAGTCTGTGAAGATGCACCCCTACCAAGTCTGGGGTAGTCCCTAACCATTTGGCGTGTATCACCACACACGAAACAAGCTTTGGGAGGATGTGGTGGTTGTGACTGAATAGGGCCAGGTCTGCTGGACTGACATCTGGAAGGACCCCGCGCAGGAGGCGCGCTAGAAACTGGAGGTGCATAGTAAGGCTCCTGAGGTATAGGCGGAGCTTGACCACTACTGGCTACGGGAAGAGCTGAATGGACGGGGCGACCCACATAACCTTTGCCATAACAACCTGTTGATGGAGTACGGGCACCAGAGTAGTGACCCGATGTTTATGCCCTCTTTTTCTCTCGAAATCAGGTTTACGACATTTGGGAAGACAACTCTATTCCCGTTTGGGATTTGGGTTTTTGATTTGAAGAGTCACCACCTAATGATTAAGTGCATTAGGACATCAAGGGTTTTGAGTTGGAAAACCAGAGTTCGGGTAAGGGCTAGAAATTATCTCGAGGGGAAGGTGTTAGGCTCCCCTCAAGATCCACTAGTGTGGTTATCGGCCATGTTACAATTGTGACTTTATAGATAAGCAATTAGGGCTCAAATAAAGGGGCTTGCACACAAGTTTAAACTCATTTGAGAAAAAGGATAAGGCAGAATTTTTGTGAAAAAGATTTGAATAACTTATAGGGAAAACAAGTAAGAAAACACATAAAGGGAGGGGAGTCCTAGGTTTGTAATCAATATGGATCACATCAATGCAATATCCAGCAATCACTCCTCAGAAGAGGGGTTGCACGTGATATTAGAGCATTGGTCATCATATCCATATCTACCCCTCCCACCCCGTTAAGTTATTAAGCATGGAATAGTATCGTTACTTGTTGCATGCTATTTCCCGTCCCAATCCTATCAGTCCTGGAGGCATATAGGACTACTAATCCTAAAGGGGAGGGAGTTTGGGGAATTTTGACAGTTTCAAAGGATAAAATTCTAAGGCGACACTCAAAACATATACATCAAGTTTTGGGAGAGCAGGTAAGCAGATATGGCTCAAATAAACCTCCTAAAATTAAAGAGAAACATATAGTTTAGCATGTCTTACACATACTGGTTTGGTCTGAATTAAATTAAGGCGTAGGATAGGTTGATTTACCACATATTTCCCAGATAGGGAGTCCAAATTAGCCCTACTTTGATGTAGTTGTCAAAGACTGACACAAATGATTAATTAGCTAACTGTTTGCCTATGTGTTAAACGGGACCTATAGGCATGATATCTATTAGTTCAGAGACAAAGGCATAAACTGATTGCAGAAAAAGAATTATCAGTTACAAAGTCATAAGTTCTGCGAGTGTTAAATAAAATTACTACTGATTAGGAGCGAGTGGACGATTCAGATTTATTTAGTTATCCCTATAGGCATGCTTTTCTACGCGTGATTTGATTTAGGATGTTTGTAAGAGTGCAGGGGTCCTATAGGAATATTATCTATATGATATGAAAAATTTTAGTAACGACTTATGGATATGGTATTTATATGAAGTGTAGAAAACCTATGAGCCTGGTATCTATATGAGATGCTGAAAACCTATGAACACGGTATCCATATGAAATACAACAGTTTTAGAAGTAGTAATTCCCTATAGACATGATTTCTATATGAGATGCAGAATTTCGGAAGTAGTAATTCCTATGGACATGATATCTATATGAGATGCAGAATTTCGGAAGTAGTAATTCCTATGGACATGATATCTATGTGAGATGCAGAATTTCAGTGGTTAACTATACGAAAATGTAGAATTTTAGAAACAGTATTTCCTTATGGTCATGGTATCTACCCCTTTTTGCATGCATGATTGACCCTCCCTTTTTACTAACACCCCAGCAGTTATTACAAAATTATTATAGACCAAATGAATCAGAAAGAAAATAGTGATTACATCTACATCTAATCAGCCTAATCTAGACTCAGAGTCTAATAATATGAGATAAACCAACTTCCAAGATCAGATTTTTTTTTAAAAGCCTTTCTCTTATTTGGGATGTGTCAAAGTTCCAAGGAGCTTCAAGAACTCCAGGCAATGCTTACACCCCAAATATCATTGAAGAACAGATTATAGTGCAGTGTGGAAGGGCCAGCCCTCAAATGTCCAAGTTTAGAGGGAACTTAAGGCCCCAAGGCAAGACTCATAGGAGTGGGGCAGAACTTAGAAGCTAGGGGTAAGTGTAAGTGCAGGGAAGGGAAATGGTAAGTTGGTGGTCATGCCCAACAATTTGAAGTGCTGGCACACCCCTGACCAGCTTGTCATTGTAAATTGAAGAGTTAGGACCTATTGAAGGTTAGGTTCAGCCTTGGACAACGATTAGGATGTTGCCAGGCTATACCTTAGCTCAGCATATATAGGGGAATATGGATATGGGGTTCATAATAGAAGCAGAATACAAGGAAAAGTGTAGGCAAAGGGCATGCTTTACAATGGAACATACTGCACACCCTTCAGCTTACTTGGGATCAAAATTCAATTCATGGACAACAATTCATGTTGCCATGCCCTGAATCCCCACTTATAAACATATAGAGGATAATGGGATATGGGGCAAATGTTTACAAGTAAAGCAAACAATAGCATATGAGCATGTCAATCTTTGCAGGAAGTAAAACACAGATATAAAAACTATAAGCAAACACATTGGGATGATACTGGGAATTGAATTAAGATATACCAGTTTTAAAAGAGACAAGCAAAAGAAAGTAGTAGTCTTGTGAAAGCCAGAGTGCAGACAAGAAAGTTCAGAAGGGGTGGTAAGAATTATAAGTGTGAAGTCTGAAGTGTATTTAGTTGTGTATTGAAAGTGTGTTTGTGAAAAAGAGGTCGAGCTTTTTATAGTGTAGAAGGCAAGAAGAAATAAGGTAAGAGAATAGTTTGAAAATCGATTGTCAATCAATTGCACAAGGTTTCCCTTCAATTAAGGGATTCTGATTTCAAACGGTAAATCTAATTAAGGAACTAAATTAATCAAACACTTTGTGTAAGGTAGTATAATAGGGGTAAGTACATAAAGGTCTATTTAAAGATAAGGTATTGACAATACACGGTTCATGCAAACAAGGCAAAGGAATCAGTTAACAACCGGCAAATCAGAAGTCAAAGATTTTATATGAATGAACCCAGTCAGAAAAGGTGAAGAAAAGGTTTTACTTAAGGAAGATCAGTAACAATCAATTAAACCTAAAAAAAGGATTATGATTCAATCATAGGTTTGAAAACCTTTTAAAGAAGGATTAGACACACATATCAAGCACACATGCATGCTTAAACACGAAAGAATTTATCATGCTATTAAACGAAAGAGTCTAGTGTAGGAGAATCAAAATTGCATAAAAACCTAGTTCAGAGACTCAGAACTTAGTCTAAAAGAGTCAAGGGTTCTATAAACCCTAGTTTAATCACAGGATTAAACCTTGGCAGAACCCCCAAATTCTAGGGTTTCCGCCTTTAACCAAATACAGAGGCGAAAAGGCAAGTAGTTGAAAAAAGCTCAGAGATCTCCTTCAGAGACTTATGAGAAAACATACAAGTACAGTAGAAAGTTCAAAGAAAACAGAGTGAAGAAACTGATTCGAAGCATAATGAGAGTAGAAGAAAACATGCTTTAAACAGGTCTTTTAAAAGAAACATAAAATAGGTAAAGTAGAAGAGAAAATAGTGAACAATTAAGCACATGGTAGAAGGATACAATAGGCGAAGAATATCAAAAAAATAGAAAAACATAGTGGGGAAGCATGTGCGAACATGGCATAGAAAACACAATAGAAGAAAGAACGGAACATAGTAGAAGAACATGCATGATAAAGGGAAAACATAAGAACACAGTAGAAGAACATGCGTGGTAGGAAAGAAAACATAAGAATAGACAAATACACATAAAGGAAAGGTAGAGAAAACTCAGAGAAACATTTTGAAAATTTTCAAAAAAACCCTAAATCGGGAAGAAGTAACCTTTGAAAGTAATTTTCGAAAGAAAAGTTGGGAAAATCGTTCAAAAACTCAAATAGAGCATGGATACACAACAGATCTGAGAAAATCGGAGAAAACCTCAAATAGTTAGGGTTTCAGAAGAACCCTAGAGAGAGAAAGGCTTGGAAAAGGTCCGATCTAAGTCGGATATGGTCAGAAACAGGCTCAGAAGACTAAGCCACCGGAGCAAGGCTGGAGGTGGCCGGAATTCTCAAATCGATGAAGGTCTTAGTGAAGGCACTCGAAGCCTGGCCTCGAACCTTCGAGCATCAGGCATGTAGGAGCCGTAGGAGGTGAGTATAGGCTGTCCATGGCCTGAGAAGCCATGGACACCGGTGAATTTAAGGGTGGAGATGGTAGCAGGCGGCTAGGATTTGAGGGGGAGTTGAGAGAGAACTGAGAGATGAGGGATTCAGAGGTGGCTGGGAGATGGGAAATGAGGGGTTAGGGTTAGTCACTTGAAGTTAAAAAAGGTATGGATGATTTATGGCTATCGATCAAAATGATCAACAACCTAGATCAATAGTAGGGACCGGACGGGTCATTTTGAATTGGGTCGCAGGTTGGGTCCAAATGGGAATGGGTTGGTTTAATTGAATCAAATTGGGGCTATAATGTGGCTATAATTGAAATGTAAATGAGTTATACGTTAAATAGCTAATTTTAACCTTTTTATTTATAAAAAATAGTAAAATGATTTTAAAAATAAATTGAAAGCACCGAACTAATTAAAAATATATAAACATTAATCTAAAAATACTGGAAATAACTTTATAATTGTAAAACGCTATTAATCGTAATATATGCTATAATTACAATTTTATGCAATTTAGCTTAAAAGTATCAAATAAATTTATAAAAAATATGCAAAAATTACCTTAATTACATTGAGATGAAAATATGAGGATGCAAAATGATAGTTTTTTGGGAATAAGTATTGAATTTTGTACTGTTAAAGCAAAAAATAAAATGATTTTAAAAGCTTTAAAAATTAGAAAAAATGTCAAAAATTCTTGGGCATATTTATATATGCATGTACATGCTATTTTGAGAATATTTTGAGTATAAAAAATAGATAGGGAAAAATTGGGTATTAACAACTGTCCCTCTTTACCCGGGAAGGATGAAAGAGTTGTCGGGTAAAGATATGATGACCAATTTTGACCGAGAGAAACGACTTGCAAAGGTTTTGACCAAGCTCTAGTTCCTGAGCTGCCTACATATCCCTGGTCTTGCAAGAATCAGGTCATATGTATTCTGGGATACATCGACGGAATATGCCTATGAAGGTTTTGAAAAAGACGAACGCAATATTTAGGTTGGGAAGGATGGTCAGGGACTGATGGGCTGTGAGAACCGGAGCGAGATCGCTCCTACTGTAATGGTCATTGACTGTTGATGTACATGCAATTGAGTAATACAATTATATCATGCAGAATTTAAATGTGATGCAAGTTCCAATTAGACCATGAATGCTGTCTTTGGACGGTTAGGATGACGTCCTCAGACCATGACGTCCTGGGCCATGAAGCGCATAATAAAGGATTTGCAGGCTATGAAATGATGTTCTCGGGATATGACAATGGTGCCTCTGAACATGATGCCTTTGGATAATGATGTGTGGAATATAAAGCGGGGTCCTCAGGCCATGGCATGGCGTTCTCGGGCTATGAGAATGATGCCTCCGAACAATGACGCCCTTGGACAGTTTGGCAGTATTTCAGCCCATGAGATGCAGGATTTGGCGGTATTTCAGCCGATGTAAAGTGTAAATATAGATGGCGATATTTCAGCCGACAGAGGTTTAAATATAAACTGGCGATCTTTCAGTCGGTATAGAGAGTTAAATAAGGTTGGCGATGTTTCAACCATGCAAAGATTTAAATAAAGTTTGCGATATTTCAGCCGTGCAAAGATTTAAATAGAGTTGGCGATCTTTCAGCCATGCAGGCGTAAATAAAAGTGGCGATATTTCAGCCGTTGCAGGATTTAAATAGAGTTGGCGATATTTCAGCCATGCAGGTGGAGGTAGAGCTTAACCTCGGAAGGCAGAAAGGTAGCCTTATGCAATGCAGAGAAAATGCAGATAGAGACAGTGCTTAGTCTCGGAAGGTAGAAAGGTAGCCTTATGAAATGCAGAGAAATGCAAGTGGAGGTAGAGCTTAACCTCGGAAGGCAAAAAGGTAGCCTTATGCAATGCGGAGAAAAATGCAGATGGAGATAGTGCTTAGTCTCGGAAGGCAGAAAGGTAGCCTTATGCAATGCAGAGAAATACAAGTGGAGGTAGAGCTTAACCTCGGAAGGTAGAAAGGTAGCCCTATACAATGCGTAGAAAAATACAGATGGAGATAGTGCTTAGTCTCGGAAGGCAGAAAGGAAATGCAAGTGGAGACAGTGCTTTAGTCTCAGAAGGTAGAAAGGTAGCCTTATGCAATGCAGAGAAATGCAAGTGGAGACAGTGCTTAGTCTCGGAAGGCAGAAAAGTAGCCATATGCAATGCAAAGAAATGCAGGATGGAGACAGTTCTTAGTCTCGGAAGGCATAAAAGTAGCCTGATGCAATGCAAAGAAATGCAGGATGGAGATAGTGCTTAGTCTCGGAAGGCAGAAAAGTAGCCTTATGCAATGCAATAAATAAAGGTGAAGAGTAACGAAATCTCTTAGCTGAGAGGTGACAGCTGATAGTTAGTTGTCCTTGTGACCGTTGGGGAGGTCATATGCGGATAGCACTTGTAAGTGAGCGATGATTCTAAGAGTTGTACTTCTGCAAAATATGAGTATGTAACCGGATCTGATGGTTCAATGTTTTGGGTGCCTGTATTCAAAGAAAGATCGAGATTTTTGTCAAGGGGGAAGGTTAGTTCGTCTTCCCGTGGACTGCTCTTGTCCTACTCGGCTCTTGTTTTCATTGGGGTAGCATTGATAAACAAAGCAATTATGATAGTAGCCATGCATAACTTTCAAAAATATGATGTAAACACATAATAAATAAAAAACGATGTTCTTTTATATGAATCGACGACTGCGACGCGATTCAAGATATTGTGACCTCTTTTGCTCCGGAATTTTGAGGGTCCTCCTTAAAATTCTACCCCAGTTTGCGGGGCTGGTATATCTGATGGCTGCGTGCGATGAATGGATGAAAGTCAACTTCGGAATTTTGAGGGTCCTCCTTAAAATTCTGCCGCAGATTCCAATATCGGGGGGAAATGAAAG
>MU756985.1:4396-23639 GCA_026770625.1 Nicotiana glauca
AAATTTTCGGTTATTCTATTATGTATAACCAAAATTAGACTTTTCGAAACCGTCCCAATCATGTCGGTTTCTCTTCAGTATCGGTACGGTTCGGTTAATTTGCGGTATTTTTTAATATCATGTAAAATTCACTAGTAAAAGTAAAATGAAGCAATAACATACGTTCTTTTAGAGGACTTAGCAAAACTCTCTTGACATTTTTACTATTTAAAGGGTGATGAATTAAAAAAAAAGATGACTAGAGTATAGATCAATCAACTATTCTGCAATAATGTAAAAGAAATCAAACAAAGGCAAAGAAAATATAAATCATACGAGTTGAAAGATATAACAACTTGGGACTCAAGAATAAAGTATGTAAAAGATTAAATATTCAAAAAGATAAATCTAAATTATATGAAAAGAAACATATTCAATACATTGTAGTTTGCTACTCATAACCGCTAGAATACTTTGTGTCTTGCTAATAAAGATACTTGAAATAAATTAGTTTAAGTAGAAGTAGCATAATAGATTTTAGAAATTAGTATTTTGGGTATAATTAATTATTGGCTTGTAATAGTTTTCATAATTTCAAGACCCAGAGAAAATTTAATGCATTATTATTTTTAAACTTACTAAATAAATATACTTTCTATATGTAAAATTTATTCGGTACGGTTCGGTATTTTTTCGATTTATTTTTATAAAATAAAAAATTTATCGTAATTATCGGTGCGATTATAAATTTATATAAAAATCTACAATTTCTTGAAAAGAAACTTAAAAAACGGTTCAGTTCGGTACAATTCGAAGTTTAATGGATTTTTGAATATCTATTGAAATCCCTAGTTATGAGACAAAAAAACACGTCTTGCACAACTCTTGTAATTTAGAAAGTGGGTATTGGCGCAAAAGAAAAGCATAACTGCCAACGCTCTTCCCCTGTTGACATATGTAATTCAACTATATTTCCCACCAAAAAGACACTGCTCTTCTCTCTACTAAGCACCATTCCTCCTCCCCTCCCTCTCAGCCAATTTCAGAAACCACCCACCCACCCCTTCCTACTACCCCCACCGCCCTCGTTCGTCTCTTCAACAACCTATCTTTTATCCCTCCGGCGACCCAATATAACTTTCATTTTCTGATTAGTAAAAATGGCAAAATCTTGTACTCTTTACAGGTCATATTTCGTCTTTTTCACCATCGTGACGCAAATTTCCCTGACCACAACACATTCTGATTCTTCTGACGAGAGTATGTCTCGATCTTTTTCTACATTTCTGTTTGATTATAGATTCTCAACAAAAATTTTGACGATTTCTTGTGAAATTTTGTTTTTTTTTCTTTGTTTATAGGTCCAAATTACATGCGATTTGTGTTTAATGCAACGGAGTTCCCATCGGAAGACTACTATGACTACATCGTGGTGGGAGGTGGCACCGCCGGCTGTCCACTGGCGGCTACACTGTCAGAGAAGTACAAAGTTTTACTTCTTGAAAGAGGCGGTGTTCCATATGGAAAGCCTAATTTGATGACCCAAGAAGGTTTTCTCACAGTACTCACTGAAGTTGATGATTTTGAGTCCCCTGCTCAAACCTTCACCTCTGAAGACGGAGTTCCAAATGCCAGAGGTCGCATTCTTGGAGGCAGTAGTGCAATTAATGCTGGTTTTTACAGTAGAGCTGATCAAGATTTTTATGTTAGGTCAGGGATTAAATGGGATTTACATGTTGTTAATCAATCTTATGAATGGGTTGAGAGGTCTATTGTGTTTAGGCCTGAACTCAAGAATTGGCAATCAGCTGTGAGGGATGGGTTAGTGGAAGCTGGTATTGATCCCTTTAATGGATTTAGCTTAGATCATGTTCTTGGAACTAAGATTGGTGGCTCCACTTTTGATAGTTCTGGACTTAGACATAGTGCTGCTGATCTTCTTAACTATGCAAATCCTACTAATATTCAGGTGGCTGTGTATGCTAGTGTAGAGAGGGTTCTTCTAGCTCAGGCAGCACCTTATTCTCCCTCTAAGATGGCTGCGATTGGCGTGATTTTTCGCGATCAAACTGGGCGATACCACCATGCTATGGTGAGGGGAAAGGGTGAGGTTTTACTGTCAGCAGGTGCTCTTGGTAGCCCCCAGTTGCTTCTCTTGAGTGGTGTTGGTCCTAGGCCTTATCTCTCCACATTGGGTATTCCTGTTGCTCACCATTTACCTTATGTGGGGCAGTTTTTGTTTGATAATCCAAGAAATGGTATCTCAATTGTGCCACCGATGCCGCTGGAGCATTCTTTGATTCAGATTGTGGGGATTACTGATTCAGGGGCTTATTTGGAGGCTGCCTCTAATGTCATTCCATTTGCTTCCCCTGCCAACTCTGTTTTCATCAGGAGTTCGCCTTCTCCAGTGTATCTCACTGTTGCCACACTCATGGAGAAGATTGTCGGACCAGTTTCTTCGGGTTCACTTAGGTTGGCATCGACAGATGTTAGGGCTAACCCCATTGTTCGATTCAATTATTTCAGTAGCCCCGGAGATTTAGAGAGGTGTGTCAATGGAACCAGGAAAATTGCAGATGTTTTGAGAACCAGAACAATGGATATTTTCAAGTTTGATCAGTGGTTTGGTGGTAGGGATTTTAGATATGTTGGTCCTGCTTTGCCTGTTGATGAGTCGAACGATGAGCTTATGAGGGAGTTTTGCCATCGAACAGTCAGTACCATTTGGCACTATCATGGTGGCTGTGTTGTGGGGAAGGTGGTTGATCAGAATTTGAGAGTGCTTGGCATTGATGGCCTCAGAGTTGTTGATGGTTCAGTTTTCAGTGTGTCGCCAGGGACCAACCCCCAGGCTACTCTTCTCATGCTTGGACGGTAGGTGTTTTGTTAGTCTGACTTGATAACTTGTCCTAATTTATAGTCTGCTGGAGAGATCAATAATTTGGTTTTGTGTTGCAGGTATGTTGGCATGGTGATGCTTAGGGAGAGGTTCAGATAGTCACAGTTATGTCTGTACGAGCTGCTTAGGGAGAGGGTTCAGATAGTATTCATCATTTTCCATGGCTGAGCCAACTGTTAGTCCTTTTTTCACCTTTTGCAGCTTTAGGGTCAATGCTTCTGTAATTGTTTTTTTCAAGAATAACTAGTCTTGTTATAATGTTTGGTGCAAGTTGTTAATTCTTTCTTTCTGTAAAATGCATGCTAGAAGTGCTGCTCGTACATCAGAAATGATACTATCACTATGGCATTTAGGTCGGTTTAACCAATTGAGGTAGATGGCTACCTGAAGTTTCTGTACATTGTCTGCGTCTGAATGTAAAGATTGACCTGTCTCTTCTTTCATTTTTCTCATTTGGACTGGAGATGTGAATGAAAATTCATGATCGTGGTTAAAAATATGCCTGATGCTGGTAAGTAGTGTGTACTTTGTTGGGGTTTTATGACATCACTACTGCCTGTTAATCCTGAAAACTGTTTAAAGCTTTTCTTGTGTCACGGCACAGTGTTTCCAGCTGAGCTGAACCCTTAGAGAGCTGAATAAATGTAAGAGCAAGAATACTCCTTGGTACAAATTAGATTTGATTTATCAATGCCTTCTTAGACAGATGACTATGATATCTGTAAAATATTGTGGACTAAATGGGTAATTCCAATTTGGAGCTTCCTTTAGCTTTAATGGGGTCAACTGGTTTGTATTAAATCATAATTGTCTGATGTGTTAAGAGCACATTTAGTGCCTACGATCTTTGCCTAAGAATGTAGATCAATATTCGATTTTCCGAACTATTTATGCATCACGTAGTGTACGTAGCACCAAATGTCAGAGAAGGTCCTCTTAATAATTCTTCGGTAGAACTACTTTTGCATTTTTGCTTATTGTTAGACGTTGCCTTCACTCAATTATCCAAACAAGGCGCCAAGAATTTGCGTGAAACAAAATTCATTACAACTTTCATATTGGATTCTGAAAGACCTATCTTCCATGTAGATAGCTGTATGAAGCTGTTCCTTGGTAAGCAAATGACATAAACTGGCTTCGAGCATCTGTTTTAACTTACAGAAACATCATGTGTGTGTTTGGGTTGCTCGTATGGTGAATGTTCACTTGGAACTAGTAAAATTTAGTCCCAAGACCATTGATGATACTCCTTTAGGTGGCCCAAGGTTCTGTCTTTTCATCATCTTACCGGTAGTTGAATCTCTTTCAGTTTGTTAAGTGATAGAAAGTCTTTATTAGGTAGTAGTATTCCTTTGCTTAGCTGGAACAAATCTACAATCATAAATTAAATTAAGGACACCCCAGCCTTTAGATGATGTATGTAAGTTTTGCTTTCTTTTGTGTCCAGCGTACAGAAAAAAATGTACTTCTGACAAGGCTGGAAAGGCAAACGATGTTAAGACAAGTTTCGCTTAGGTATTATCTGACACTTGATAGTCATTTTTTTTCTGAAGAAAATAAGCTGATAAACAAAACAGGTGGTTCTTCTACCAAGTAGTTCTGCACTCTCATCATCTCATTCCTCAGTCCTGCATTCTAAAAATCTCATTAGTATTTAACAGTTGCGCTAATGTCAATTAGAATTCTTCATGTTTTTTCCTAGATTACAATGGATTGTAGTTTTTCCGGTAGAAAGTGTGTAACCAGGTTACAGAAGTAAGATTTATGTCCCGGCATCATTTATTTAGTCTAAGCATGTACTTGAATTAGAACAGTAGACTGCAAAGAGTATGGATAAGCTTGGTCACCTTTGTTATTAGTCACCACTCAACAATACTCTGCTCAGCTTAGCCTTGCACTTAAAAATAAGTAAATAACCAAGAGATGGCACAGATGTAATGATGCTCTCATGTCAACAACAAGCTGTCTGAGCTTGAAGGATATGCAAAAGGCAAGACAATACTCAATCTAATCTACTCCACATTACGAGCAGAGGAGAGCCAAAATGGGCAAATCCTTCATTAAGTTATCAATAGGTTCCAAAGAGTTGAATTGTTGTAGGACACTTATCATGCATTTGTAATACTCTTGTCTTTTTCATCATTTTAACACTAGTTGAATCTCTTTCAATTTGTTAAATGATAGGGAGTCTGTCAGGGAGTAGTTTTCCTTTGTTTAGCTGCAACAAATCTGTAAGCAGAAATTAAATTAAGGGAAACCACATGCAGCCTTAAATGCTGTGAATAAGTCTTGCTCTCCTTTTTTGCCCATTGTAGAGAATGTACTAGTGACAAGGCTGGAAAGATTAAGACAGGTTTTACTTAGGTATTATCTTTGATAATCTCAATACTTTCCACTAGTGTCAATCACCATTTTTTATTCTGTTTTCCTAGATTATATAGCCGACCCCGGCTTGCTTGGTATTGAAGCATAGTTTACTATAGTGGATTCGAGTTTCGCGAGTGACATGCTCTAAGAAATAAATGAAGGCAGATGCAGCTTCTGTCAATGTCTTCCTCAGATAGCAGATGAAAGCAAGTTACAAACAGGAGAAGTAGGGTTGAAACATAAATAAATGGCAGGAGATATTTTGAGGAATATGTGGTGATATTTGGTCTGCACTCTGTAGCAAGGGCAGAATGAATTAGTTGAGTGCATGTTAGGTGATTTATTTTTAGGTATTAGATAATGAACAAGTTCATAAATTCATCATTTTACGCTATGCAATGACGAACCTTACCATCATATAATAATTGGCTATAGGTTCGAGTTTTAAATATAATTTTTTTTTGTAAGAAGTACTTTTCTTTTTAACGATTTTAACGATACACATGGTAAATCTGAATTAATCGGGATGGGAGTATCAAATACTGAACGAAAAAAAAAGAAAAAGACCGTACTCCTCACTAGCCAGTGAGTAGGAATCGAATTAAACTCCCGCATATTTTACGGGAGTTCCAGGATAACTATGCTGGAACTCCCGCAAATTTTACGGGAGTTCCAGGATAACTATGCTGGAACTCCCGCAAATTTTACGGGAGTTCAAGCATAATTATGCTGGCACTCCCGCATATTTTACGGGAGTTCCAGCAAGTATAAATATCCAGTATAATAGTCTCCCGCAAATTTTACAAGAGTTAGCAAAGTATACCGGTCCAGCATAATATGCTGGAGTTCGTACACAAATGCACCAGAACTCCCGTAAATTATACGGGACCGGTCCTTGTTGCAGCAAAATAGTAGCTATTTTTCATTGACTTGATAAACAATAACTATTTTTGATTGACCAGTATAAAAACTGACTATACTATCATATTTTATCGAAAAAGGTAGCAGTTTGTGGGCCGTGAATATTATTGGTAGGCCACTCAAAATGAATGTAATGGGAGTAACATTTACTCCTATTAAAAATGAAACTTGGAATATAGATTTTAAATTAGGGAATGAACATGTAATTTGACTTTTTATATAATACAACAAATTTTGTTCTTCCATAGTGACTTTTATAAAATCTATTAGTAGCAACAAAATTATGTTTTCAATCAACAGATATTGTGTTCCACGATACTCCTCTCCATTTTCATATCTCTCTATTTTTCCAAGTTCCCGGTCTTCATCATGATTAGAATAATAAATATTTACTTTATTTGCTCTCCAAATTTTCTATAATCCCATGATTCTAGAGAATACAATAACTGTAATAAAACAATAAAAGAAGAAGAACAATATTGAAGTGAAAGAGAGAGGAAATTCTTATTGAATTTTGGGATGATTTTGTGACGACCCAAAGGGTCATCACATGTTTTCTTACACATTCTGTGTTTCCTAGGCCTTAAAAACCTTATTTATAGTTGTTTCGATTTACGTGTGTAGTCCGGGCGCGTAGCCGGAAAGCTTAAATGTGAAACTGTGTGAAAAATGCTAAGTTTTGGTATTAAAATGAATAAATTTGACTTTGGTCAATATTTTGGGTAAACGGATCCGGACCCGTAATTTGACGGTCCCGAAGGCACCGTAGGAAAATATGGGACGTGGGCGTATGCCCGGAATCGAATTCCGAGGTCCCAAGCCCGAGAAATGAATTTTTGAGTAAAATTATTTTTCTGAAATTATTAAGAAAAATTTGAAATGAAAATGGGTTAGAACATATTGGTATCGGACCCGTATTTTAGTTCCGGCGCCCGGTACAGGTCTTATATGTTATTTAAGATATTTCTGTAAAATATGGTTGAAATCGGACGTTGTTTGACGTGTTTCGGACTTAAAGTTCTAAATTTGAAAGTTAATGAAGTTTAAAGAAAAACAAGTGATTTTGAGGTTTGATTCATTGTTTTGATGTTATTTTGGCGATTTGATCGCACGGTTAAGGATGTTGTTGAGTTAGTGCATGTGTTAGGTTAGGAGCCCTGAGGGCTCGGGAGTGTTTCAGAGGTGTTTCGGAGTGGTTTCAAACTTAGAAAAATAGCAGATTTGCTTCAGCTGTTGCAGGTCTCGTTTGTTCTTCGCGTTCGCGACGCCTCATTTGCGTTCGCGAAGCTCTGAGTCTTTTCTTCATCGCGTTCATACCCTTACCCTCGCGTTCTCATAAAGTTATATGGCCCTGGGGACTTTGCCTTCTTTCCTCATCGCGTCCGTGTTCGTACTCTCGCGATCGCGTAGCTTAACGGAACCTCTTCATCGCGTTCGCGTGAAGTTCCACGCGTTTGCATAGACCAATTCCTAGACGCCCGGCTTTTTTTTTTCTCTCCACGTTCACATTCTTTGTATCGCGAATGCGATGGTCTGTTGAGTACAACCCTTCGCGAACGCGAAAGGCAATTTTGCCCAGTCATTTAAAATTTTCAAAAATAGAACAGTGACGGGATTTCATTAAGTTTTCACGAACTCCTTCTTTTCCAAGGTCCTTAGGCGCCCATTGAAGCTTTCTTTCACCAAAACTTCGTGAGTTAGTAATCCTTAACTCGTTTACTTCATTTTTCATCAACATCTAATGAATTCTTAAGCCTTAAACTTGTAAATTAAGGGTAGAAATTGAGGATTTGGGTAGAACTAGGGTTTTTTCTTTCTTTCTTGATTTAGACCTCGTTTTGGGGTCGAATTTGGAAACAAATTATATATTCGGGCTCGTGGGTGAATGGGTGATATGGTGTTGGTCCGAACCTCGTGTTTTGACCAAACGGGCTCGGAGTCGATTTTTTGGAATTTTGAGAAGAATGATCGGAAAGTTGTAATCGAACCTAGGAATTGGTTTATTTAGCTCTTATTGATGGTATTGAGTCAATTATGCATAGATTCGATTGGGTTGGAGCCGGATTCGAGAGGAAAAGCGATGATTGTGGATTGATTTGACCGCGGAAGTTTGAGGTAAGTGTTTGGTCTAACCTTAGCTTGAGGGAATAGGTGTTGAGTCTTTTTTTCTACTTGCTAATTGATAATAGGTAAATTAGACTATAATTAGGCCCTAAAGAACCACATTTTTGTATAGCTTTTACGGTAAAAAGTGATAATAAAATACTCTGATTAGTGCCTTTTATGCTTTGCAGGCTATATCCAATAAAATAAGTCTGTGGAGTACTTTTGGGATCAATTACGGAGAAAAGGAGGCCAATCATACAATATCCACAAAGTGCACCAAGCGAAGGGATAAAACCAGAACTGAAGCTGGTCTGCCGCTGTCCGGGCGTAACCGCTGTAGGACCGCGGCAGAACACTGCTGCAGATTCTGAAGGCCACTCTGGCCGCGGTCCTGGCGTAACCGCGGTAGGACCGTGGCAGGATGCGTAAACTTCAGGGACCAAAGTGCAAAATACGGGATTTTAAGCCCTAAACCCTATATTAAACGAAGGAAGCCGGCCAAAAAAAGGAGAGAATGATTTTTGGAAGTGAAAAACATCAGAAGGAAGGGCAAGAGGCAAGGAGGATCATTGGGCATCAATCTTTAATCTTCTTCTTTGTTCTTTTACCTTTGAATATGAATTCTTTTGTGATTTTTGTTATTTTCATGATTAGCTAACTTTTCTAATCTAAGGTTTTGATGAAACCCGTTGGGGATGAATTGGTCGTTATATTAATACAGTTTTGAGTCGGTTGTTAATCTCTATTTGTTTAACTACGTTTTGATTATGGTTAGTTGAAAGGATCTTCAATTAGCCGTTCCTATTTATTATGTATATGCTTGAGAGAGAGAGTGCATATTTAGGTAGTTGTTTGAACAAAATCACTCACGGAGTATAGGCGAGAGTCATAACCGAGGGTTTAGAGGTTGGATTAGAGATAACGATACCTCAGGTGCAATCTAAGTGAACTGTAATGCGAATTGAGCTAGCGTAGCTTGAGAGAGTGCGTCTAGTAAATTATCATAATTGCTTGAGAGAGATTTATGATAGCTGGAGAGTTCATGATTGATAGAGGCAACTAAGTCAAAGCTATAAGAAACATACAACTAAGGAAATCAACAACGGGGGAAACCATTACCTTAGACCTTTATTCCAATTGTTTACAATTCAAGCATAGTTAGTTTTCAGCTGTTTATTTATTTTCAATCTTGTCTTCTTAGTGATACTAAACAAATACAGCTAAGCCTTAGTTCTCTGTGGGATTCGACTCCACTTTTAGACCGGATTATATTTGCAACGACCGCTTATCCTTTTTAGGGCTAGAGTTGGGCGTGATCACTAATTGTTGAGTGTGATGTATAGGCAATGTGATGAGTATCTATACATTGGTGTCTAGCATGACCGTGAGTCTTTATATTGTGAATATTCTGATTTTGTTGTAACTTCAATCCTTAATTGATGATTTCTATATGTTGTAAAGAGCATGTGATCTTTAAATTTCGAGGAGCATTGGCTCGAGTAGTAACACGAATGGTGACAACATATGAGATAATTGAATCCTTTAGAGCATTGGCTCAAGTGATAGAGTAAATTTTGAAATGGAAGTGAAAGAAAGAGAAAGAGTTATTAAAATATACCATTGCCGGGTCATTCTTGCTTTAGTGATTATCTCCCTTATCGGGATGTTGAGATTACTGTTATTGTTCCCTTGTCGGGATTTAATTATTTAATTAATGTTTCCTTGCCGGAATTTCTATTTCTATTCTGTTTACTCCCTTGCCCTTTATTTGTGATTGCTGTTTGGGTGAGGAAGAGTGTTAAAGCACGAAGGGTGATGTCGTGCACTGTTTGCTATTGTGAAGAAGAGTGTTAAAGCACGAAGGGTGATACCGTGCCGTACGATGTACCATTCCGTATTGATATTCATTGACTATATTGTGAGGATAGAGAGTAAAAGCATGAAGGGTGATGTCGTGCACGTGATTATTGATATGATTGATTTGGTGAGAACGAGAGTAAAAGCACGAAGGGTGATGCCGTGCAAGTTTGTGATTTTTTTATTCTTATTGATATTCTGGTTCTGTTGCTTCTATCTCTATTTGAGGTTTCCTATTTGGAATTGTTATCTCCCCACAGTATGTTTTCCCTCCCTTTACTGACTGATTACTTTCTGTATTTCTTTTTTGCTGTATATATATATATATTCAAACTGCACAGGTTTATTTTGGTAATCTGGTCCTAGCCTCGTCACTACTTCGCCGAAGTTAGGCTAGGCACTTGCCAGCACATGGGGTCGGTTGTGCTGATACTATACTCTATGCTCTTTTCCACAGATCCAGGTGTTGGACAGCAGATGCAGTAGCGCATGGAGTTAGCCTTCCGTCCAGTAAGACACCGAGGTAGCCTAGCAGGCATCCGCAGGCCCGGCGTCTCTTCTATCTTTTATTTCAATATGTTATCTCATGTATTTCGAGACAAACAGTTATATTTTCTTTCAAATGGTTGTATTTATCACCCCTAGTAGTTCATGAGTATGTGACACCAGTCCTTGGGTAGAGGTTTATGTTGATTTTCTGCATCGTTGTTCAGATTCTTTAATTTAAGACTTCCGTTTATTTACTTTATTCCGTTGTTTTCATGATATTGCTGATAATTGTTAAAAAAAGTAAATTGCCTAATGACAAAGGTAGTTAAGGGTTGGCTTGCCTAGCTCTCCTTAGTAGGCGCCATCACGACTCTCGAGGGTAGGAAATCTGGGTCATGACTAGTTGGTATCAGAGCTCTAGGTTGCACAGGTCTCACAACTCATAGATAAGTTTAGTAGAGTCTGAGGGATCGATACGGAGACATCTGTATTTATCCCTGAGAGGCTACAGAGTTAGGAAAAGTTTCACATTTGTTCTTTCTTGTCGTGCGGTTTGATTTCTCAATGCTAATTGAATTTCTACTCTGTTCTTCCGCATATGGCGAGACCATGCGCTTCCTCATCTTCTGATTAGTAGTCTGAGCCCCAGGCAGCTTTCGGTAGGGGTAGGAGGTGAGGCCGAGGCCGTGCTAGAGGCCGAGGTAGGGGTAGAGCTCAGCCCTGAGCAGCAGCACCAGTGGCAGAGTCTCATGTTGACTTTGACGAGGAGGTTCCGGCCCCAGCCCTAGCAGTTCCGGTGGGCCCAGCTCAGGTCCCAAAATGGGATATTGCTACTCCAATTCTTCAAGACGCTTTGGTCCGATTGGTGGTCTAATGGAGAGTGTCACTCGAGCAGGTTTGCTTCCTATAGCACCATCCGTCTCTCAAGCTGGAGGAGGGGCCCAGATTCCTGCTACCCGTACTCCGGAGTAGGTAGCTCCTCAAATTCAGACTCCAGCAGTACAGCCAGATGGAGCGGCTCAGCCGGGTGTGTTAGCCTAGGCCGGTGATTGGGAAACTATGTTTGTCGATGCTTTATGAAGGTTGGATAGGTTTACCAAGCTTTTCACTACTATCTTCAACGGTGTATCTTGCGAGGATCCTCAGGATTATTTGGACAACTGCCATGAGGTTCTTCGGAATATGGGTATTATTGAGACCAATGGGGTTGATTTCGCTACATTCCAGTTGTCTTGATCCGCCAAGACTAGGTGGAGGGATTATTGTTTAGCTAGACCAGCAGGATCTCCAGCCTTGACTTGGGAGTAGTTCACGCATGTATTTCTGGAGAAGTTTCTCCCTATTACACAACAGGAGGCCTATCGGAGGCAGTTCGAGCGTCTCTATCAGGGATCCATGACAATCACCCAGTATGAGACCAGGTTTATTGAGTTAGCTGCCATGCTATTGTTATACTTCCACTGAGAGGGAGAGAGTGAGACGGTTTATTGATGGACTTATTCAGCCTATTCGTCTCCAGATGGCTAGAGAGGCTGGGAGCGAGATATCTTTTCAGGAGGCGGCCAATGTGGCCCGGAGGATTAAGATGGTATTGTCACAGGGGGTGGTCATAGAGCAGGCAAGAGACCTCGTCAGTCAGGCCGATTCAGCGGTGCCTCGTCTGGAGGTAGAGATTCATATGATAGGGGCTAGCCTTCTAGGCCTTTCTATTCAGCCCTCCAGGTTTCTTAGGGTGCCCAGGTGGCCGTGGTTCTCACGCGCACTATTCTGATCAACAGCCATTCAGTGCACCGCCAGCTCCCATCAGTGCACTGCCACTTCAGAGTTTTTGTGGTGGTCATTCAGTTCGACAGGGCCAACAAACTCAGCGGCCAAGGGCTTGTTACACTTGTAGAGATACGGGTCATATTTCCAGATTTTGCCCTTTGAGCATCGAGTAGTTCTCAGCACCGCGGTTCTCGTGACATGGTTCAGGCACCGGGTGTTCCACAGCCCGCCCAGCCAGCTAGAGGTGGGGGTAGAGGTGCCAGAGGTGGAGGTAGAGGTCATAGAGGTGGAGCTCAGACCGCCAGAGGTGGAGGCCATCCAACAGTATGCCGTCCCAAAAAGGTAGATCAGAGTGGTGGGGCCCAACCCCGATGTTATGCTCTTCATGTTAGGCCTAAGGCAGAGGCTTAAGATGCTGTTATTACAGGTACGATTCTGGTTTGTGATAGAGATTCTTCAGTGTTGTTTGATCCGGGGTCTACGTATTCGTATGTGTCGTCCTATTTTGCCCCGTATTTGGTCATGCCTAGTGATGCATTGGGTATTCCTAGTTATGTGTCTACGCTGTTGGGTGATTCTATCATGGTCGATCAGGTTCATCGTTCTTGTGTTGTGCTGATTGGGGATCTGTAGACTCGTGTAGATTTGTTGCTTTTAGATATGGTTGACTTTGATATTATATTGGGGATAGATTGGTAATCACCCTACAGACCTACCGGGTATGCCACCCGACAGGGATATTGATTTCTGTATAGATCTGGCACCGGGCACGTAGCCCATTTCTATTCCACCATATCGCATGGACCCGTCGGAGTTAAAAGAGTTAAAGGAACAGTTGTAGGATTTGCTTGAGAAGGGTTTCATTAGACCTAGTGTCTCACCTTGGGGTGCGCCGGTGTTATTTGTCAAGAAAAAGGATGGGTCAATGAGAATGTGTATTGATTATCGGCAATTGAACAAGGTAACGATCAAGAATAAGTATCCACTGCCGAGGATTGATGATTTGTTCGACCAGCTTCAGGGTGCCAGGGTATTTTCCAAGATTGACTTGCGATCTGGCTACCATCAGTTAAGGATTAGGGCATCCGATGTTCTTAAGACAACTTTTCGCGCTCGGTATGGGCATTATGAGTTCCTGGTTATGTCATTTGGGTTGAGAAATTCCCTAGCAACCTTCATGGACTTGATGAACTAAGTATTCAGGCCTTATTTGGATTCATTCGTGATAGTCTTCATTGATGATATATTGATATATTCCCGCATCCATGAGGAGCACGAGCAGCACCTTAGAGTGGTTCTTCAGACTCTGAGGGATAGTCAATTATATGCAAAGTTCTCCAAGTGTGAGTTCTAGCTGAGTTTAGTTGCATTTTTGGGTCATGTTATATCAGCAGAGGGTATTCAGGTGGACCCAAATAAGATAAAGGCAGTCAAGAACTGGCCTAGACCAGCATCAGCTACAGAGATTCGAAGTTTCTTGGGATTGATAGGCTACTACCGACGGTTCGTGGAGGGATTTTCATCTATTGCAGCCCCGATGACCAGATTGACCAAGAAGGGTGCCCGGTTCAGATGGTCGGATGAGTGTGAGGCAAACTTTCAGAGGCTCAAGACAGCTCTAACTACGGTACCGATGTTGGTTTTGTCCACGGGTTCAGGGCCTTATACAGTCTATTGTGATGCTTCCCGTGTTGGGCTTGGAGTAGTGTTGATGCAGGATAGCAAGGTCATTGCCTATGCTTCGAGGTAGTTGAAGATTCATGAGAAGAACTATCCGGTCCATGATTTGGAGTTGGCAGTCATAGTTGACGCATTGAAGATTTAGAGGCATTATCTGTATGGCGTGGCATGTGAGGTGTTCACGGATCACAAGAGTCTTCAGTACTTGTTCAAGCAAAACGAGTTGAATTTGAGGCAGAAGAGGTGGTTGGAGTTGTTAAAGGATTATGACATTACCATTCTATATCATCCGGGGAAGGCTAATGTGGTGGCCGATGTATTAAGTAGGAAGTTAGCCAGTATGGACAGTCTTGCTTATATTCCGGTCGGAGAGACGCCGCTTGCTTTGGATGTTCAGGCTTTAGCCAATCAGTTCGTAAGGTTGGATGTTTCTGAGCCCAGTTGTGTGTTAGCTTGCACGGTCACTCGTTCTTCGTTATTGGAGCGCATCCGTGATCGGCAGTATGATGATCCCTATTTGTGTATCCTTAGAGACACGGTGCAGCGCGGAGGTGCCAAGCAGGTTACATTAGATGCTGATGGAGTCTTGAGATTGCAGGGGCGAGTTTGTGTGCCCAATATGGATGGGCTTCGAGAGTTGATTTTAGAGGAGGCCCATAGCTCCCTGTACTCTATTCATCCGGGCACCGCGAAGATGTATCATGATTTGCGGCAGCATTACTGGTGGCGTAGAATGAAGAAGGATATCGTAGCATATGTGGCTCGTTGTTTGAATTGTCAGCAGGTTAGGTACGAGCATCAGAGACCTGGTGATTTATTTTAGAGGATTGAGCTTCCCGAGTGGAAGTGGGAGTGGATCACTATGGATTTTGTTACTGAACTTCCGCTGAATCGGAAGAAGTTCGATGCGATATGGGTCATTGTTGATAGGCTGACCAAGTCATCGCATTTCATTCCTATGGCAGTCTCCTATTCTTCTGAGAGGTTTGCTGAGATCTATATTCGGGAGTTTTTTTGCCTTCATGGTGTGCTCGTGTCTATCATTTCCGATCGGGGTACACAGTTTGCCTCGCGCTTCTGGAGAGTAGTTCAGCAAGAGTTGGGCACACGGGTTGAGTTAACCATAACATTTCATCCCTTGACAGACGGTCAGTCCGAGCGGACTATTCAGATTTTAGAGGATATGCTCTGAGCTTGTGTTATTGACTTTGGAGGTTCGTGGGATCAGTTCTTGCCTTTAGCGGAGTTTGCCTACAACAACAACTACCAATCGAGCATCCAGATGGCTCCTTATGAGGCCTTATATGGTAGGCAGTGTCGGTCTCCGGTTGGATGGTTTGAGTCGGGAGAGGCTCGGTTGTTGGGTACGAATTTTGTTCAGGAGGCCTTGGACAAGGTCAGGATCATTCAGGATAGGCTTCGTTCAGCTCAGTCCAGGCAAAATAGCTATGCAGACCGCAAGGTTCGAGATGTGGCTTTCATGGTTGGTGAGCGGGTATTGCTTCAAGTGTCTTCTATGAAATGGGTGATAAGATTTGGGAAGAAGGGCAGGCTTGGCCCTAGGTTCATTGGTCCGTTTGAGATTCCTGACCGAGTGGGATAGGTGGCTTATAGACATGCTTTGCCGCCGAGCTTATCAGTCGTGCATCTAGTGTTTCATGTGTCCATGCTTCGGAGGTATCACGACGATCCATCCCACGTGTTAGATTTCAGCACTGTCCGGTTGGACAAGGACTTGTCTTATGAGGAGGAGCTGGTGGCTATTCTAGACCGGCTGGTTCGTCAGTTGAGATCCAAGAGTTTCCCTTCTGTTCATGTTCTGTGGAGAGGTCAGCCTCCTGAGGCATCGACCTGGGAGTCCGAGTCCGATATGCGGAGCCGTTATCCTTATCTATTCCCCGACTGGTACTTCCTTTTTATGTCCGTTCGAGGACGAAGGATTGTTTTAGAGGTG
The DNA here is from genome assembly GCA_026770625.1 of Nicotiana glauca. NCBI lineage: Eukaryota > Viridiplantae > Streptophyta > Magnoliopsida > Solanales > Solanaceae > Nicotiana > Nicotiana glauca. The sequence continues at coordinate 20,419 of MU756985.1, forward strand.
GAGAATGTGATGACCCTTTTTTCTAACCCATTCTGTGCTTTCGAGGCCTTGAAAACCTCATTTATAGTTACCTCAATTTGCGTGCACAGTCCGGGCACGTAGCCGAAAAGCTTAAATGTGAAACTGTGTGAAAAATGCTAAGTTTTGGTATTAAAATGAATAAATTTGACTTAGGTCAACATTTTGGGTAAAGGACCCGGACCTGTAATTTGACAGTCCCGGAGGGTCCGTAGGAAAATATGGGATGTGGGCGTATGCCCAGAATCAAATTCCGAGGTCCCAAGCCCGAGAAATGAATTTTTGAGTAAAATTGTTTTTTTGAAATTATTAAGAAAAATTTGAAATGAAAATGGGTTAGAACGTGTTGGTATCGGGCCCGTATTTTGGTTCCGGCGCCCGGTACAGGTCTTATATGTTATTTAAGATGTTTTTGTAAAATTTGGTTGAAATCGGACGTCGTTTGACGTGTTTCAAACTTAAAGTTCTAAATTTGAAGGTTAATGAAGTTTGAAGAAAAACATGTGATTTTGAGGTTTGATTCATTGTTTTGATGTTATTTTGGCGATTTGATCGCACGGTTAAATTCGTAGGATGTTGTTGAGTTAGTTCATGTGTTTGGTTAGGAGTCCCAAGGGCTTGGGAGTGTTTCAGAGGTGTTTCGGAGTGGTTTCAAACTTAGAAAAATAGCAGATTTGCTTTAGCTGTTGCAGCTCCCGTTTGTTCTTCGCATTCGCGACGCCTCATCCGCGTTCGCGAAGCTCTGAGTCTTTCCTTCATCGCGTGCGCACCCTTACCCTTGCGTTCGCATAGAGTTATCTGGCCTTAGGGACTTAGCCTTCTTTCCTCTTCACATTCGCGTTCGTACTCTCGCGATCGCGTAGCTTAACAGAACCTCTTCATCGCGTTCGCGTGAAGTTCCACGCGTTCGCATAGACCAATTCCTGGACGCCCAGTTTTTTTTCCTCTGCATTTGCATTCTTTGTATCGCAAACGTGATGGTCTGTTGAGTACTACCCTTTGCGAACGCGACCAGCCTTCCGCAAACGCGAAGGGCAATTTTGCCCAGTCATTTAAAAATTTCCAAAAACAGAACAGTGACGGGATTTCATTAAGTTTTCATGAACTCCTTCTTCTCCAAGGTCCTTAGGCGTTCATTGAATCTTTCTTTCACCAAAACTTCATGGGTTAGTAAGCCTTAACTCGTTTCCTTCATTTTTCATCAATACTAATGAATTCCTAAGCCTAAAACTTGTAAATTAAGGGTAGAAATTGGGGATTTGGGTAGAACTAGTTTTTTTTTTCTTTCTTGATTTAGACCTTGTTTTGAGTTCGAATTTGGAAACAATTACATATTTGGGCTCGTGGGTAAATGGGTAATATGGTTTTGGTCCGAACCTCGTGTTTTGACCAAGCGGGCCCAAAGTCGATTTTTGGAATTTTGGGAAGAATGATCGAAAAGTTGTAATTGAACCTAGGAATTGGTTTGTTTAGCTCTTATTGATGGTATTGAGTCAATTATGCATAGATTCGATTGGGTTGGAGATCGATTCGAGAGGGAAAGCATTGACTGTGGATTGATTTGACCGCGAAAGTTTGAGGTAAGTATTTGGTCTAATCTTAGCTTGAGGGAATATGTGTTGAGTCTTTTTTTTCTACTTGCTAATTGTCGAGTGCGATGTATAGGCATGGAGACGAGTATCTATACATTGGTGTCTAGCTTGACCGTTAGTCTTTATATTGCGAATATTCTGATTTTGTTGTAACTTCCATGCTTAATTGATGATTTCTATATGTTTTAAAGAGCTTGTGAAGGGAATTGTGATCTTTAAACTTCGAGGAGCATTGGCCCGAGTAGTAACACGAATGATGACAATATATGAGATAATTGAATCCTTTGGAGCATTGGCTCAAGTGATAGAGTAAATTATGAGATGGAAGTGAAAGAAAGAGAATGAGTTATTAAAATATACCCTTTCCGGGTCATTGTTGATTTAGTGATTATCTCCCATGCCGGGATGTTGAGATTACTGTTATTGTTCCCTTGCTGGAATTTCTATTTCTATTCTGTTTACTCTCTTGCCCTTTGTTTGTGATTGTTGTTTGGGTGAGGAAGAGTGTTAAAGCACGAAGGGTGATGTCGTGCACTGTTTGCTATTGTGAGGAAGAGTATTAAAGCACGAAGGGTGATGTCGTGCATTGTTTGCTATTTTGAGCAAAGAGTGTAAAGCACGAAGGGTGATGACGTGCCGTACGATGTACCATTCCCTACTGATATTCATTGACTATATTGTGAGGAAATAGAGTAAAAGAACGAAGGTTGATGTCGTGCACGTGATTATTGATACTATTTATTTGGTGAGAACGAGTGTAAAAGCACGAAGGGTGATGCCTTGAAAGTTTGTGATTTTTTTATTCTTGTTGATATTCTGGTTCTGTTGCTTCTATCTCTATTTGGGATTTCCTATTTGGAATTGTTATCTCCCCACCTTCCCCCTCCTTTTATTGACTGATTGCTTCCTGTATTTCTTTTTCGTTGTATATATATATATATATATATTTGAACTGCACAGGTTTATTTTGGTAGTCTGGTTCTAGCCCGGTCACTACTTCGCCGAGGTTAGGCTATGCACTTACCAGCACATGAGGTCAATTGTGCTGATACTATACTCTGTGCTCTTTTGCACAGATCCATATGTTGGACAACAGTTGCAGTAGCGTGGGAGTTAGCCTTCAGTCCATTGAGACATCGAGGTAGCCTAGCAGGCGTCTGCAGGCCCGGCGTCTCTTCTATCTTTTATTTCAGTCTGTTATCTCATGTATTTCGAGACAAACAGTTATATTTTCTTTCAAAAGGTTGTATTTAAGACTCCTAGTAGTTCGTGAGTATGTGACACCAGTTCTTAGGTAGAGGTTTATGTTGATTTTCCGCATCGTTGTTCAGATTCTTTAATTTAAGACTCCCGCTTATTTACTTTATTTCGTTATTTTCATGATATTGCTGATAATTGTTAAAAGAAGTAAATTGCCTAATGACAAAGGTAGTTAAGGGTTGGCTTGCCTAGCTCTCATTAGTAGGCGCCATCACGACTCCCGAGGGTGGAAAATTCGGGTCGTGACAGATTTACAATGGGGTAAGACCCCTCTATTTATAGGGGAAAATGACTTAGTCACAAAGTAAAACTCTCTACAAGATAGACATTCATTCCAAATAAAATTATATT
>MU756985.1:24744-43672 GCA_026770625.1 Nicotiana glauca
CCCCCCCCGAATGTCTACTCAATAAGTAATGTGCCTCGTTAAAACCTTAACTAAAATAAAACCCAATGGGGAAAAAATCTAGTAAAAGAAAAAGAGTACACATATCTAACAATATGCCTTTTAGTTGCCTCATTAAAAATCTTGCAAAGAAAACCCAGTGGGACAAAACCTTGTAAGAGAAAAAGAGTGCAACGCGCATTAACTCCCCCTGATGAGAGAATTAATTCACATCCTTGAGCCTTCGCATCCCGATCTCTTACACTAGCTTCTTGAAGGTTGACATCGGTATAGATTTTGTGAACAAATCAACCATATTCACTTGAGCGAATCTGTTACACATTGATATCACCATTCTTTTGAAGATCATGTATGAAAAATAACTTTGGTGAAATGTGCTTTGTCCTATCTGCTTTTATGAATCCTTCCTTCAATTGAGCTATGTATGCTGCATTGTCTTCATATAAAATCGTGGGTAGTTTGTCACATTTCAAACCACATTCATCTCGAATAAGATGTATTATAGACATCAACCACACACATTCTCGACTTCCTTCATGAATAGCAATTATCTCAGCATGATTAGATGAAGTAGACATCCTCGCCCTCATCACCACTGAATGTCGGAGGCTGGAGTCTACCAAACCTCTCAAGGCGACGTTGCTCATCCTCAGGCATAGCTAGAACCTTGAACTCCTACACTGGTGCAACTTTCTAAGCTAGAGGTGCCTCTGGAGTCTGTAATCCCTGCTTTACCTGCTTAGGTGTGCGGGCAACGGGGGTCTAATTGCCTTCGCCGGCCTGTGAAGTAGCTGCTGCTGTGGTGGATGAAACTGCCTGAGCCAAGGCCTCCTGAAGACCCGGAATCACAATGAGCACAGCTGGTGCTGCTGGAGCCTGGTCCTGAGCTGGGGTAACTGGAGGATCCACAGGTGCTGCCTCTGCTGCTCTGCCTCTGCCACGACCACGACCGTGTCCACAGCCTCTGGTGGCCTTAGTGGGTGGTACTGGTGGTCGTCTGCCACGTCCGGTAGCTCGTGTCCTCACCACCTCTGAGAGAATAGAATACAGAGAAATTTAGTGCTCAGATCAACAAATTCGCACGATAAAGAGTTTCAAGAAAATGAAGTTTTCCTAAAGGTTCTGCAGCCTCTCGAGGATAAGTACAGACGTCTCCGTACCGATCTGCGAGACTCTACTAAACCTGCTCATGACTTGTGGGACCTAGTAACCTAGGCTCTGATACCAACTTGTCACGACCTAATTCCTGACCTCGACCGTAATGGCACCTCTCGTGAAGAAAAGGCCAGCCAGAGCAACGCAACACCTATTTTAAGAAATCAATTAACATTAACAAGACTAAAACATGCTTAAGATAGCCAATATTGAAGAAACAACGATAATAACAAGGGAAAACCATCCCGACACAGCCCAAACCGGGGTGCCACAAGTCATGAGCTACTACAGAGTCTGCTATAAGTCTATAAGGTATAAAATCCAATATAATAGTTTGAAGAAAACATAAATGACAGAGGATAGGGGAGACAAGGGGCTGTGGACGTCAATAGCTACCTCAAAACTCCAAATCGCTGCCTGGTCTGGAAGGAATCAGCTTTCAGGTGCGGACTCTGCTATGCCTGAATCTGCAAACATGGTGCAGGGAGTAATGTGAGTATTCTGACCCAGTGAGTAAATAGAATACAGAGAAATTTAGTGCTCGAATCAACAAATTTGCACGACAAGAGTTTCAAGAAAGGGAAGTTTTCCTAAAGGTTCTACAGCCTCTCGAGGATAAGTACAGACGTCTTCGTACCGATCTGCGAGACTCTACTAAACCTGCTCATAACTCGTGACACCTAGTAACCTAGGCTCTGATACCAACTTGTCACGACCCAATTCCCAAACCCCAGCCGTAATGGCGCCTCTCGTGAAGTCAAGGCCAGCCAGAGCAATACAATACCTCTTTTAAGCAATCAATTAAAATTAACAAGACTAAAACATGCTTAAGATAGCCAATATTGCAGAAACAGCGATAATAACAAGGGAAAACCATACCGACACAGCCCAAACCGGGGTGTCACAAGTCATGAGCTACTACAGAGTCTGCTATAAGTCAACAAGGTTTAAAATCCGATACAATAGTCTGAAGAAAACATAAATGATAGAGGGTAGGAGAGACAAGGGGCTGCGGACGTCAACGGCTACCTCGAAACTCCAAATTGCTGCCTGGTCTGGAAGGAATCAGTGCTCAGGTGCGGACTCTGCTATGCCTGAATCTGCACACATGGTGCAGGGAGTAATGTGAGTACTCCGACCCAGTGAGTAATAACAATAAATAATGGCTGAAATCATGAAAACACATAAATGCACAAGGTAGTTCTATACCAAGCAGTAAATCACTTAAAGCAGTAAAACCATAAAGAATCAAATGAAATCTCCTTTTAACAACAGGTAAATCAGATAAAACAACAAGTAAAAGTGAGTAGTAACCTGCACTTCGGACCCAGTATCAATCGCTCAGCATAGTATCAGCCCCTCGGGCTAAGTATCAGTCACTCAGCATAATATCAGCCCCTCGAGCTCACTCTCAGATCATATGGGTACTCGCGCTCACTGTGGGTGTGCAGACTCCGGAGGGGCCCCTTATGGCCCAAGCGCTATATCAAGCCACCTCATGGTATCATCACTCGGCCTCCCATGACTCAAGCCACCTCGTGGCATATAAAGAATGTCATATCACTCAGCATATCCTCACATATGGCCCTCGGCCTCACTCAGTCCAGAAATCATCACAAGCCCCTCGGGCATCAGTAAAACAGTAGTGCTTAGCCCAAACAATATTTGGAAATATCATTTAAATCTCAAAATTCAATTAAGTGTGGTTGAGTTTGTAAACAGTATTAATCGATAGGACTGAGTTAAAATAATATATCAAAATAGTGAGGAAACAGTGATAGAAGTCCACGAAGGATCAAAGAGTTGGCATGAAGCCCAAAATATGGCAATAAGCCCAAATCATGTCGATAACAAACATACCTCAGTCAAATACGCGATTAAAATACAAAACGGGACGGACCAAGTCACAATTCCCAATAGTAAATAACCACGTGCTCGTCATTAAGCACGTGTTTCACCTCAATACAGCACTACGTTGTGCAATCCGGGGTTTGAAACCCTCAGGACATCATTTACTATCATTACTTACCTCAAGCCGTCCAAATCTCTAGCTTGTTATGCCCTTACCTCTCAAATAGGCCTTTTCGCGCGTCGGATTTGAACAAAACCACAACGAATACGTCACAATAAGCTAAGGGAACATAACTCAATCGAAAACAATCAAAAAACATCAAAAATCCCGAAATTTGCAAAACCCGAGCCCCGGGCCCACTTCTTGAAACTCAGAAATTTTCACATCAACGGGTTCCTTATCTCGCCTCGAGTCTATACATATCAAGAACTCTCAAATCCGAGCTCAAATGGCCCTTCAAATTCCAATTTAAAATTTCAAAAGCTCAAGCCCTAGTTCTTCCCATTTTTGCCAAGTTTTCATGAATTTCTAGGTTGATTCTACAATTAAATCATGTTTTTAGTTCACAGGACTTACCTCCAATCAATCCCAGTCGAAACCCTCTTCAATTTCTCCCAACAAGCTCTCAAGATGCTCAACGATGGAGGAAAATGTGACCTAGCTCGCGGAGGAAATGTTATTAAAAACCATTCTGCCCAGTGACTTTTAACTCTATGCGAACGCGAGGGCCCACTCGCGTTCGCGATGAACAAACCTTGCCTCAGACCAAATTACCCTTCGCAAACGCGGTCCTTACACGTGAACGCGTTGCTTAGCCTGATTCAACTACGCGAACGCGAGCCTGATGCTGCGAACGCGAAGAACAAAAATTGCAGGACCTCAATTCCTCTTATACGAACGCGAAGCACAGCCCGCGAACGCGATGAACAAAAACTCGAACCTATTCGAACGCGACACCCACCTGCAAATACGAAGAACAAAAACCTCAGGGGCCCAAATCCTTCTACGCGAATGCGATGGCCCACTCGCATTCGCGAAGGCCAAAAACCTGCTGCACTGACTGCTGCATTTTCTGCTACATTTCCAAGTCTAAAACTTCCCGTCTAACCATCCGAAATCACCCCGAGGCCCCCGAGGCCTCAACCAAAAGCACCAACACATCCTAAAACACCATTCAAACTTGTTCCAATCATCAAAACACCTCAAACAACACCAAAACTATCAAATTACATTGGTTTCAAGCCTAAGTTCTTCTAAAACTTCTGAAACTCACATTTGATCAAAAACCCGACCAAAACACCTTCGAATGACCTGAAATTTTTCACACACATCCCAAATCACCTAACAAAGCTACAGCAACTCTTGGAATTCCATTCCTACCCTCGGATCAAAATCTCACCCATCAATCGGAATTCGCCAAAATACTAACTTCGCCAATTCAAGCCTAAATCTACACCGGACCTGCAAAATCACTTCCGATCACGCTTCTAAGTCAAAAATCATCCCCCGAAGCTAACTGAATCATCGAAAATCACATCCGAGCCCTCTAACTCATAAGTCAACATTCGGTTGACTTTTTTCAAACCAAACCTTCCTTAAAGAGACTAAGTGTCTCATTTCCTACCAAAACCTCTCCATACTAACTCGATCACATAAGATACGGATAATGAAGCATAAAGAAGCTGGAAATAGGGAAAACGAAGCGGTAACTCATGAGACAAAGGGTCAGGTCGTCATACAAACCAAGACATAATTTTGCTTTCTGAGATCTTTCATCTCGAATTCATTCTTTAAATAATCAATTGCCTTTTGGAGTTCTATAGGAGTTCCAATAAGGTTTATGTCATCAACATATACGGTAAGTACAACAAATTTTGATGTTGTTTATGGCATTATTTATATAGCCTTCCTTTAATAAATACTCACTAAGACGATTATACCACATTCATTCTGATTGCTTTAGACCATACAAAGATCTTTGCAATTTGATTGAAAACATTTCCCGGGACTTTGAATTATGCGGGTTTGGCATTTTAAATCCACCGGGAATTTTCATGTATATCTCATTAACAAGTGAGCCATAAAGGTAGTCGGTGACCACATCCATTAAATGCATATCAAGCTTTTCATAGACAGCAAAACTAATGAGATAACGGACCATTATAGCATCCATAACGGGTGAATATGTCTCTTCATAATCGACACTAGGCCTTTGTGAGAATCCTTGTGCAACAAGGTGTGCCTTATATTTTTGTACCTCATTTTTCTCATTTCTTTTGCGTACAAAGAACCATTTATAGCCAACAGGCTTAACACCATTAGGTGTTTGGACTGCAGGCCCAAAATCTCATGTTTTGTAAGAGAAGTCAACTCTGATTGGATTTCTTCTTGCCGTTTTGGCCAATCACGTCTTTGTCGACATTCTCCAACAGATTGAGGTTCAAGATCATCACTATCTTGCATAATTCTAGATTCAACATTATATGCAAAGATATAATCCACCACTATGTCCACTCAATTCAAATTTGCCTCAATATCGATTGAATTTATTGATAGTTCCTTATTTTCTTGTGTCTCGGATACAGTGGATTCCTCATGAATCTCAAAATTTACTAAATCGTGGATTTCTTCATGAGGTTCTTTCGTAGTGTCATTTTGATCATTTGTTTTCCTTTTTCTAGGATTTCGATCTTTGGAACCTAATGGTCTGACATGTTTTAGGCGTGCTTTCGACTCATTAGCTATGACACTAGAAGATTGTCCAATAGGGACATCAATACGGATTGGAACATTCTCTGGAGGAATATGTGATTTTGTTATCCTTTTCAAATTCGTAAATGCGTCTGACATTTGATTTGCTATTCTCTGCAAATGGATAATCTTTAGCACCTTCTTTTCACAAAGAGAGGCACGTGGATCAAGATGAGATAATGATGGATTTTTTCACAAAAATTCCCATTTGGTTTCACCAACTTCTCCTCCTAATTTTGGAAAAAGTGTCTCATTGAATCGACAGTCTGCAAATCGTGCAGTAAACAAATCCCCCGTCAATGGAGGGCGATTCAAACCCAACATATACTCCTAACCTTCTTTGTGGACCCATTTTGGTGCGATATGGCGGTGCTACAGGCACATATACTGCGCATCCAAAAATTCTTAAATGGGATATATTAGGTTCATGACCAAAAACTAATTGCAACGGAGAATATTTATGATAATTTATCGGTCTGAGATGAATTAGCATTGCTGCATGCAAAAGGGCATGACCCCAAATAGAAGTGGGCAGCCTCGTTTTCATGAGTAACAGTCGTGCTATCAATTGCAGACGTTTAATTAAAGACTCTGCAAGACCATTTTGAGTGTGTACATGAGCTACAAGATGTTCCAGTTTTATCCCAGTTGATAAGCAATAATCATTAAATGCTTGGGATAAAAACTCAGCAGCATTATCAAGTCTAATTGACTTAACTGGATTATCGGAAAATTGCGCCCATAATCGAATTATTTGTGCCATTAATTTTGCAAATGCGAGGTTGTGAGATGAAAATAGGCACACATAGGACAATCTAGAAGATGCGTCTATTAAGACCATAAAATATCTAAATGACCCACTAGGTGAGTGAATAGGTCCACAATTGTCCCCTTGTATACGTTCCAAAAACGCATGGAACTCAATTCCAACCTTTGTTGGTTATGGTCTAATAATTAACTTGACTTGATAACAAGAAGTACAAGAAAATTTATTATTTAAAAGAATCTTTAAATTCTTTAATGAATTCCTATTTGAGTTTTCTATAATTTGCATCATCATAATTGATCCAGGGTATCCCAATCGATCATGCCAAAGTACAAAACTATTGGAATCAATAACATTTTGGTTTACAATAGAATGTGCCTCAGTTGTACTAATTCTTGTCCAATGCAGGTCATAAGGTAAAGATAGGAACTTTTCAATAACCCTCTTTTGGCCAGAGACATTCTTGGTAATGATGAGATATTCAAGATTATTCTCATCTATTGTCTCAATATGATATCCATGTCGGCGGATATCTTTAAAACTCAACAAGTTCCTCTTGGACTTGGAGGAGAACATTGCATTCTCTATGATAAGTATTGTTTCCTTAGGCAGAGTTATATTAGCTCTTCCAGAGCCTTCAATTAATCTACTACTACCAGAAATTGTATGATGATTATAAAATATTCATATATTATATACGTAAAAATAAATTATTTTATATAATATATATATATATATATATATATATATATATATATATATTCAATTATCTGTATTTTCTAATAGTATTTTGCAGGAAATAAAAAAAAACAAATAAAGGAATAAAAAGTGAAGCATGAGGCAACATGGCAAAAGAACCACGAGGCAACATGGCACCTTATGAGATTTGATTCCTATAAATAGTATGTCATATTTGTGTTGAAGAGGAGGAAGATCATACGTGCCTAATTAGCAGTTTTTCTCTAGCTTTGGTCTTTACTTCTTTCTTTATCTCTTTCACTTTCCTCTTGTAGTTTTTGAATTTTCGAAGAGTATTGATAGTATTTTAAGAATTCCTTTATTTGTGATATTTAAATAATCCATAATGGAGTAATCTCTTTTGTTGGGATAGTTGATGAAGCTCGATATTGTTATAATATTAAATCTCAATTTTACTACATGCTTGACCTGAAACTTTCTAATTATATTTCTATATTGTGCTGGAATATTAGTTTTAATTAATTATTATCACTTCTATCTATTTATTCTCTAAAGTTAGTTGTATGTAAATTTTGTAATTCTCACGAAGCAAAATTAATATATGATAACTATTGGACAAAACAATAGAGTGAGAGTAATTCTTTTTAAGCTATCATTCCAAGTCTTTAATCTTGCTTACTTCCATTCTAATTCTCCCGGAGGAGTTGTAGTTGGCAAGATTATTGATTTTTTAGTAAAAAATAATCGCAAGAGGTTTTTGCTATCTTTTAGCACAATTCAGGCAAGAAAATTATTTCAGTTTAATCGTCACGAGTCATATATCAATTGGTTTACATAACCTCACGGAGTGTTATTAATTGATTATTGCTTAGTGAGCAAATATAATTGTATTAGCAATAAACAGTTATTCCTAAGAGAAATACATGTAGAAGTTAAGATTTTATTATTATCACGCTATCGAGTGAATTCAATGATTCTTAACTCTTTTAAAATATAAATCTTCCAAAAGTTATTTTGTTTTAACTTAAGCAATTTAAATTTTCAACAAACAAAACTTCAACAATTTGGTTCTCTCAAATGGTAGTAAGAATATTATAAGTTTGTAGCTAGATTCTCCAATTTTCGTGGGACGATATCATAAACTATACTAGAATTTGACTAAGTACGAGCAGCAAAATCTTATACCCATTGGCCTCGCCAAATTTTTGGCGTTGTTGCCGGGGATTGGCTTACATCTACTTCAGATTAAATATTTTATTACTAATTTAAGAATTTATTATAATATTTTTCCTTCTCATTATAACTACTACCAACTATTTTTGTTAAATCCTTTATTATATCTATTACAATTAGATTATTATCAGTACTTTACTAACCAAAAATAAATATACTATAATCAATACTTTCACACGCACACTATTAATTACCCTTTTATATATTTTCGTTGTGATTTTAGATACTATTGCGAATATTAATAGTAATACTTTGAATAATATTATATTTTCTTGTCACATTTTACTTGCTGCGTCATTTTTATATATCTATTTAATTTCAAGTGTGGTATAATATTAATATATCTATAAATAATAAAATTATTGTACTAATACTTTTTTCCCCTTTAACGCCTATTTGTTTTTCATCTTTGCAATCTTTTTATTATTATTATTATTATTATTATTATTATTATTATTATTATTATTATTATTATTATTATTATTATTATTGCTATTAATTTATTGCTATTATTATTTTAGGAGCTAATTTTCTTTACTTTTTGAATTTCAAATAGTTTATGACCTGCTCTTCTACAAAATAGTTGGCAAGTTATGATCCTGAAATTGAAAGATCTCTTCGATCGCGCAGGAAAGGACAAATGTCTTCTCAAATAATGGCTTGTGAAGGAATGGAGAATCAGGAAGTATAAAATATCAACCCACGCGAAGTACCACCACCAGTCCAAATAGAGGATCAATTTGATGAAGTAGCCAAGGCCAGCAAACAGAATCCTAAGGGATTATGCTAGACCAGACCATTTCAACTGTGAATTTAGTGTCAGGAAGCCCCAGTGGCAGCCAACAACTTTGAAATCATGACCGGTCTGATTCAAATGATCCAACAATCTTGTATCTTCACTGGAGATTCAAGTGAAGATCCACATAGTCATCTAATTGATTTTCTAGAACTAGTTAAAACTGCTAAGTATAATGGAGTATCCCCTGAAGCAATTAAGTTAAGGCTATTTCCTTTTTCTCTAAAAAGAAATGCTAAGACTTGGTTGCGGAGTTTGCCTCAAGGATCAATTATCACATGGGACCAAATGACTCAGAAATTTTTAAATAAATACTTTTCCCCTGATAAAACCACAAAGTTAAGACAAGACATATCTAATTTCTTGCAGACTGACACAGAGTCAGTTTATCAAGTTTGGGAAAGGTTAAAAGCAATGTTAAGAAAATGTCCACACCACGATATTCCTGAACATATGCAGTTGTATATTTTTTATCACGGGCTAAAACCCTCTTCTAGAAATGTGATAGATGCAGCTGCAGGAGATTCAGTAATGGGAAAAACAACAGAGGAAGCATTGAAATTGTTGAATGAAATTTCTGAGAATGCCATCCAATGGCCATATGAGCATATAATTATCAAGAAGGCTACTACAGTAAATTAGGCAGATGCTTTAAATACACTAACACAACAAACTGTTTCTTTGGCACAAAAGTTTGAATCTTTTCAAGTGACTACACAACAACCAAGCCACTCTGAAGTTTGCGACATGTGTGGAGGAAATCATCTAAACCATGAATGTCAAGCAATCCATCAAAATGATGAACAAGTCAATGTTATCGGCTACAAATCTTACCCTTTTGGAAGTCCAATGGCACATAAACATCCAGAATTTTAATTGAGCAATCCAAATGGTGCTGAGAACTCTCAAAACTTTCATAAACAACATGTACAGGTTCCGCTCGGATATCAAAATCAAAATCGAGGGAAATTGAATTTTAAACCTTATCAGCAAGCATCCCCATATCAACAAAGCCCTCAACAAGCTCATCCAAGTCTTGATGACCTTATGTACAAGTACATTAAGGCCACTGATGAAAAGATGGAGAGTCAAAATTCTGCCTTTAAAATTTTAGAAATTCAGTTGAGCCAACTAGCAACTCTTGTGTTAGAAAAGATTCAAGGTCCCTTACCAAGTAATACAGAGAAGAATCCAAATGAGCACCTTAAGTCCATCACCTTACGGTCAGGTAAGGAGTTGGATGAACCTTATGCAAACCGATCAGGACAACAGGTAGATAAGGGTAAGAATGTTGAAAGTCCCTCTGAACCTTCAGAAGAAAAAGAATTCAAGGAAAAAAAAAAGAAAAAATGTTGAAAAATTGACTCCTCTCCCTCTGATCAAAAAATGAAAAGAGAAAAGCTTGACAACGAATTTGCAAAAATTTTGGAGATTTTAAAACAAATTCACATCAATTTTTTACTGATGCTTTGTTACAAATGCCTTCATATGCCAAACTTTTAAAGGAAATTTTGTCAAGTAAAAGAAAATTAGAATAAGTTTCTATGGTAATGCTTACGAAAAAATGCAGTGCTATACTTCAAAATAAGCTACCACAAAAACTTGGCGATCCAGGCAGTTTTACAATTTCATGCACTTTAGGAGGAGTATATTTTGAAAAAGCACTTTATGATTCTGGAGCTTCAATAAATTTGATGGTATTTTCTATCTTTAAAAGGTTAGATCTTGGTGAAATAAAAGACACAAGTGTTTCTCTTCAGTTTGTAGATCAAAGTACTAAGAAACCTAAGGGAATAATTGAAAATGTACTCGTAAGAGTAGATAAGTTTGTTTTCCCTGTAGATTTTATAGTGCTTGAAATGAAAGAATGTCCTAATGTACCAATAATTTTAGGTAGACCATTTCTCCCTACAGGAAGAGCAATTATAGATTTTCATCAAGGAAACTTAATTTTGAGAGTTGAAGAAGAAAGAGTCATCTTTGATATGCAAAAGATACTAAGATATTCAGAAGATGAAACATCATCTTCATTTTTTTCAATTGACGTGATTAGTTATCTTACAGATGAATTCAAAGATGATCAATTAATTCCAGATTCAATGAAAAGATGCCTGATCAAATCAGGCACCATACAGGACGATAATCCCACCATCAGAAGAGAAGCTGAAATATTGGACAAAGATTCAGAGGAAGAAGAGATGAAATCCGAAGAAGTTCAATCAAAAATTGAACTCAAAACTCTCCCTTCTCACAGACTCCTCATGGAGGATAGCTATAAGCCAATAGTCCAACCGTAAAGAAGATTGAATCCAGCAATGCAGGAAGTAGTGAAAAAAGAGATCGTAAAGTTGTTGGCAGCAGGTATTATATACCTCATTTCTGACAGCCTGTGGGTAAGTCCCATTCAGGTAGTACCAAAGAAAGGAGGAATGACAGTGATAAAAAATGAAAATAATAAGCTCATACCTATCAGGACTGTTACTGAATGAAGAGTCTGTATTGATTACAGACGTCTTAATGATGTCACTAGAAAAGATGATTTTTCTTTGCCATTTATTGATCAAATGTTGGAAAGAATTACATGATATGGTTTTTACTGTTTTCTTGATGGCTACTACTACATTTCAGCGTTGCATGTCGGCAATTTTTGCTGACATGACTGATAAATTTCTTGAGATTTTTATGGATGATTTTACACTATTTGGCAAAACATATAAGGATTGTCTTAACTACTTGACCTTAGTTCTTAAAAGATGTGAAGAAACAAATTTAGTTCTTAATTGGGAAAAATGTCATTTTATGGTTATAGAAGGAATATTTTTAGGACATAAAATCACTGCTAAAGGGATAGAAGTTGATAAGGCAAAAATTAATCTTATAGCAGGATTACCCTCTCCTACAACTGTGAAAGGAATTAGAAGCTTTCTAGGTCAGGCATGTTTTTACAGACGATTCATAAAAGATTTCTCAAAGATTTCAAAACCGCTGACTATCCTCTTGATGAAAGATATTAAGTTTGATTAATGTGTGAAAGCGTTTTAAACCCTTAAGGAAAAGTTATCAACTGCACCTGTAGTTGTGTCCCCTGATTGGAACCAACCTTTTGAGGTCATGTGTGATGCTAGTGATACAGCAGTTAGAGTTGTTCTAGACCAAAGAAGGGATAAGATTTTTTGTCCCATTTACTATGCTAGGAGGGAGTGAGACTCAAGTGAATTATGCCACAACAGAAAAAGAGTTACTAGAAGTAGTGTTTGCTTTTGATAAATTTCATTCCTATTTGATATGAACCAAGGTCACTGTTTCTACAAATCATGCAGCTTTAAAATACCTCTTAGCTAAGAAAGATGCTCGACCTAGATTATTAAGATGGATTTTACTTCCGCAAGAAATTGACCTTGAGATAAAGGACAAGAAAAGGATAGAGAACCAAGTAGCTGACCATTTGTCTAGATTAGAAAACCCTCCCCTTGAGTTTAATGAGACAAAAGAAGAATTTCCTGATGAACATATTTTTTCAGTTGACACAATTGCGACTCAACCACCCTGGTTTGATGATATCGCAAACTACTTGGTTGGAAAGTGGATACCGCAAGATTTATGCAGCAAATCGCACAGCTTTTAAAGTTTTAGAAGTCGGATTCTTCTGGCCCACACTCTTTAAAGATGCCCGAGCATATGTAGCACAATATGACAAGTGTCAGAGAACAAGTAATATCACCAAGAGAGATGAGATGCCACTGTAATCAATACAGGTATGTGAAATATTTGATGTTTGGGGAATAGATTTTATGGGTCCTTTTTCCTTCTTCTCACTCTTTTGAATATATCCTTGTGGCTGTGAATTACGTGTCAAGATGGGTTGAAGCCATCCCCACAAGAGAGAATGATGCTCGTACAGTGTGTAATTTTCTTAGAAAAAATATTTTTACCAGATTTGGCACACCGCGAGTCATCGTTAGTGACCAAGGAACTCATTTCATTAATAGGAAATTTTCTGCTTTACTGTCAAAATATAATGTGACTCACAAAACAGGAACACCATATCATGCTCAAACTCAAGGGCAAGTTGAGGTTTCCAATCGCGAGTTAAAAAGAATTCTTGAAAAAATGGTTGGGAAAAAACTGGGCTTTAAAATTAGATGATGCATTATGGGCATACCGAACGATATTCAAAACGCCAATTGGAACATATCCATATAGATTAGTCTTTGGAAAAGCTTGTCATTTGCCCGTAGAATTAGGGCATAAAGCGTTTTGGGTATTGAAAGCACTGAACTTTGATTTAACCTCCGCTGGTAAAAAGCGATTTATTCAGGTTAATAAATTGGAATTGTGACCTTACCCATGCCAATCTCGACCCTATATAACATACCACATATATTATGCCATCCTATGATAAGTATGAGAACTTCATAATCCCTTCCGAGCCACAATCAAATATATACTCAACTAGTCAAGAACTTTCCATTTGATCGCACCTAGGAGAAAATCACTATACATCACATGCTCCTTATGCCAGAAGAAATTATACATCTCTACTGTCGTAGAAATTATCAAGAACTCTACGAATCCCCTTTTGCACAAAACAAACCATCAATACTGACTCATTCTAACTCAACCAAGCTACACAAGCCACTAAAACCCAAGAGCATTGCCGAGAAATACCTGTAGAAACTCCTTACCTCGTGAACACCCAAGGAAGTAATCATACCCTTACCATACCGATCTGGCCTACTACTGATGACTGTGATTTCTAACACGTTTTATACCCATACTTGCCTATGCTTTATGTATGAATTGCCATAAAATAGACCCAGAATGCTTACAAGTGCGCTTGATTGCAGGTTTGAGCGACAAGATGGCAAAAGTCAAAAATCGGCTCGAAAAGGAGTGAAACCTGCTCAAGTGTCAAAGATTAGTGAAGAGAGGACATGCAGAACTTGGTGCGGACCGCACCATCATGCCAGGCGGCCGCACCGATGAGGTTCAGAAAGTTGTCAAGCCAATCTAAAGCAGTGCGGCCGCACTGCAAGCCCATGCGGTCCGCGCCCAGCTCATGCGGCCGCATTACACGTTCCCGCGGACCGCACCACAAAAGTTCAGAGACCACCTCAAGTTGTTCATGCGACCGCGCTACAGGTTCACGCGGTCCGCGCCAGTCACCATGCGATCGCACTACATCATTGTGCGGTCCGCATCACAAAGGTTTAGAAAGCAAGATTTAGAAGTTGAGTAACCCAGTGGGGCCGCGTGTCAACTTCGCACGGTGCGCACCAGCCCCGCAGGGGTATATTTGTCCGGATTTTCCAGCCTAGTATAAATAGAATATTTTCCCATTTTTAGGTTAAGTATTTTTTCAGATCTTAAGTTGCGCACGTGAGACTCAAGTTTTAGCCTATTTTGGGCATTTTCATCTTGTTTATCGTGGTTTCTTGTAGATTAACATTGTAGTTAATTAATATGTCGATTTTATCTACTATTTCTTCAATTTCTATTTCTATTATGTCTAGCTAAACCCATTAGCTAGGGTTGTGGATCAACCCTAGTGTGGGTAATTAATGGGTGTGATTATTTAAAGCTTGAATGATGTTGGGTATTTGCTATTTGGGTTAATTTTATGGTTTAATCAGGATTTGGTGGTTGCAAACACTAAGTCTAGCTTAGTGGGTCTTGACTCTTCTTGAGAAAGAGTGTCTATGACTCCAAAATTGACCCAACAAGGAATTGGGATAGACCCATGAGAATGGTAGTCCCAATTAGCGGGTTAAACCTCGAAAGAGTAATTACCCAACTTGAACCCTAAGTTGCTTGGGCATATTGGACTACCCAATTGGTCTCGAGAGAGTCAATGGGGCAAAATCACTCTCTCTACCGAGAGATGTGAGAGTGAGTGCAATCGTGCAACGGTTATAGCATAAGCCCCATAATCATCATTCATGTATTAGGAATCTCTACCCGTTAGTTGACCACCTAGGTAAATGCCATGACCCTAGTGCCTTTCTCTATCTTGCATACAACCTAGAATTAATATTTTAGCATAACTTAGTTTTAATTAGTAGTTGTTAAATTGTAGTTGATAATTATAAAAAACCAAAAATGGTAGAAGTACAATTAGGAGCCAAAACGCATTTCTAGACCAAACAAATACTCAACTCCCTTTCTAGCTCCCTGTGGAAATTGACCCCGATACCACTATTGGGTAAAAGTCTTAGCGCCCACTCTTCCTAAGGTTGAGTCCGCCGCGATCACTTTTTGGCGCCGTTTTCGGGGAGCTTACGGTGTTGACTATTTGCGTAGCTAGTTTTGTCTTTTGCTTCTCTTTCCTTCTTTTTACTAACGTTATTTGTGTCGATCCATCAGGTACACATGGCTCTAAAAAGAAATGTCCCTCTTGACAACGTGGTCGCCGGGGAGGATGTTGAAGATGTTGAGCAAGATGAGCTCCAGGTACCACAAATACCACGGAGAGGTAGAAATGCTAATGCAAATTCAAATGATCAAATCCCAGACCCTCCTCCGCCTCCACCAAGAGTAGCTCCAAGGGTCCTTCCTAACCAAGGTTATGCAAGTGCCATAGTTCCTCCCCGAATCCGGGCATGAAAATTTTAAATTACCAATGTTATGTTGACACTTCTTGAGCAAAGAGGGTATTTTACGGGCGCCTCCGATCAAAATGCATACAAGCACTTTAAGGGTTTCGTAGATACTTGCTGGGGGAGTAAACAAACCAATGTGTCCGAGGATGCTTTGAGATTGAGGCTTTTCCCTTTCTCTCTTCGGAGGAAAGCATTGGATTGGTTAGAAAGCCTTCCAAATCATTCAATCACAACGTGGGATGAATTGGCGGGCAAGTTCATTGCCAAGTTCTTTTCTCCAAGTCACATGGCGGCGCTCCGTGATGAGATTTTGGCTTTCAAACAAGAGCCAGCGGAACCTTTGCATGAAATATGGGAGAGATTTAGAACTATGGCCAAAGAGTGTCCAAATAATGATATGACTGATGTGGTGATTCAACAAAAGTTCTATAGGGGCATCAACACAACAAACCAATGTATTGTGAACCAATTGGCGGGTGGAAATTTTATGAAACTCCTGTACAATGAAGCTTGTGATGTGTTAGATGAAATGGCTGATACTTCTTCGGCATGGCAAAGCTGGGCAAACGTTCCTCAAGGTGATCCTAATGTCATACATTTGCATAAGGAGTTGCATGACCACGGCCAAGCCATTGCCGAACTTACAACAACAATGAACCAATTGGCGAATGCGCAATTGCAACAAGTTCAAAACCCGCGCCAAGTCAATGCCATGGAAGGAGTGAATATGATGAAAAGAAGGCAAAGAGGGCAACATCCTCAAGGAAATTGTGACAACTATAATGATGGTAGTGATTATTCAAACGAGTGCTATGATGAGCAAAGTGAGGATTGTCAATATGTTAATAACTACCAAGGCAATCAACAATGGTGGTCCCAAGGGAATTGGGGTAATCAACAAGGCGGTGGAAATTGGAATAGGAATAACCAAAACAACAATTGGGGGAATCAAGGTAACAATAGTGGAAATTGGAATGGAAACAACAACAACAATTGGAATAATAACAATGGTCAAGGGGGGTGGAACAACAATGGTGGTCAAGGTAATCGGGGACAAGGCTTTCAAAGACCTCCGATGTTTCAACAACCGAACAATCCGCCACCGTTTCAATCTCAAGGGTCTAGTTCTTCGGGCAACGAATTTGGGAGAATTGAGGTTATGTTTGACCAAATGATGAAGAAGAACCAAGACTCCGATGCGCAATTGGCTTCACACAATATTTCCATCCGTAACTTGGAGGTGCAACTTGGTCAAATTTCACAATCCTTAAATACTCGCCCAAAGGGTGCTCTACCAAGTGACATGGTAGTAAACCCTAAGGGTGGGCACAACAACCATGTGATGGCAGCGACCACGCGAAGTGGACGAGGCGGTGATGTGCATACCTCAAGAGAGAATCAAGTCATGGTGGATGAAGATGAGTTGCGTGATGATGATATGCCTACGGGGGTTGATGATGTAGTGGAACCAAGTGCAAGAAATGATGTGCGTATTGACATTCATGAGGTTGAGGAGGATACACAAGAGAACGTGAACCCGTCTAGGGAACATGTGATAGATATGCCTGAGCTGGAGGTGCCCAAAGCCAAGGCACCCTTTCCTAGGCCTCCTCCGACCTACCCCTCAACATTTGTCCAAGCAAAAAGGTGATAAACAATTTAAGAAATTCATTGAGATGATGAAGAGTTTGACTATCAATGTGCCTTTGGTGTAGGCGCTCGAGCAAATGCCGGGGTATGCGAAATTCATGAAGGATTTGGTTACAAAGAAGAGATCAATAGAGTGTGAGACAATCAAGATGACCCATCAAGTGAGTGCAATTGTACACTCCATGGCTCCTAAACTTGAGGACCCCGGTGCGTTCACTATCCCATGCACTATTGGATGCACCGACTTTGCAAAAGCCCTTTGTGACTTGGGGCGAGTATCAACTTAATGCCATATTCAGTTTTCAAAACTTTGGGAATCGAGCAACCTCGCCCGACTTCAATGAGGCTCCAAATGGCGGATAGTTCAATGAAGCGGCCTTTGGGTATCATTGATGATGTCCTTGTTCGTGTTGATAAGTTCATCTTGCCGGCCGACTTCGTGATACTAGATTGTGAGGTGGACTTTGAAGTCCCAATTATCCTTGGAAGACCTTTCCTAGCAACGGGGAAGGCTTTGGTTGATGTCGAGGCGGGAGAGTTGACCTTCCGAGTTGGTGATAAAAAGGTGGTGTTCCATGTGTTCAAGTCTATGAGGCAACCAAATATCACCGAGGTGAGATCGTTTGTTGACATTGTCATGACAGTGATAGTGGATGACACAAGCGCAATCATTAATGTTGAAGATCCACTTGAAGCGGTGCTTTTGAACATGGAGGCTAATGATGATGCTGTGAGAATTGAATGTGTAAATGCTTTGCATGGTATGGGCTCATACTCTTATGAGCCTAGGAAGTTATCATTGGACCATGAGAATCGTAAAACTCCCCCAACAAAGCCATCTATTGAAGAGCCACTGGTGTTAGAGTTGAAACTACTTCCTCCTCACCTCAGGTATGAATACTTGGGTCCAAATTTCACTTTGCCTGTTATTCTTTCGTCTTGCTTAACTAACTTGCAGGTTGACGCCACTTTGGCGGTACTACAAAAGAGCATGCGGGCGATTGGATGGACGTTGGCGGATATTCAGGGTATAAGCCCCGCTTTTTGCATGCATAAGATCATTTTGGAGGAAGATGCAAGGCCGTCTCTTGAACACCAAAGGAGACTAAATGAAGCTATGCAAGAGGTAGTCAAGAAAGAGGTTATCAAATGGTTGGATGCCGGTGTAGTCTACCCAATATCGGATAGTTCATGGAACTCCCCGGTCCAATTTGTGCCAAAGAAGGGGGTATGACAGTCGTCACAAATGCCAACAATGAATTGATTCCTACCCATACGGTCACGGGTTAGAGGGTGTGCATGGATTATAGAAAGCTCAACAAGGTCACTAGAAAAGATCATTTCCCTCTACCATTCTTGGACCAAATGCTTGATCGTTTAGCGGGCCGGGCTTATTATTGCTTCCTTGA
>MU756985.1:58086-85184 GCA_026770625.1 Nicotiana glauca
AAATATATATATATATATATATATATATATATATATATATATATATATATTACTGCGGCGTGCAGCCCGATCCATAGATATATAATCCTCACATCTAGGCCCTCGGCCTCTCTCAGTCAAAAATCACATAAGCCACTCGGGCAACAGTAACACATGATGCTCAATCCAAAATATTATTTGAAATATCATTTCAAGAGTTAAAGCAAAATAAACTTGGCTGAGTTTTGAAAACAGTGAAAAATAGCATGACTGAGTTCCAATATAAAGTCAAAACAGTAAGAAAATATCAACAAAAATCTCCGAAGGGTTTAAATAGCTGGCACTAGGCCCAAATATGGCAATTAGCCCAAGTCATGATGATAACAAATAAGTTTCAGTTAAATACGCGGTAAAATCATCAATCAGGATGGAGTAAGTCAAAATTCCCAATGATGCTCTACCCCACGCTCGCTATCCGACGTGCAAGTCACCTGAACATAGCACTATGATGTGCAATATAGGGTTTTAAACCCTCATAACATCATTTACAATCATTACTCACCTCGAACCGGCTAAATCTCTAGCTTGCGACGTCTTTGCACCGTGAATCGGCCTCCAATCGTCCAATCAGCCCGAATCTAACCACAGTTAATTCAATTCAATCAATTCCATATAAAAATACTAATTTTCCAATAAAACCCAAAATTTAACTCAAAATTGCTCGTGGGGCCCACGTATCGAAACCCGGCAAAAGTTACGAAATATGAAATCCCATCCAACCACGAGTCCAACCATACAAATTTTACCAAAATCCGACAATGATTCAGCCTCCAAATCATCAGAATCTTATTTTCAAATTACTAAGCCCAAATTCCCAATTTACACCTCAAAAACATGTAATCTAATCGGATTATTCGATGATAATTCAATATTATGTAGTATAAATGATCACAAGTGATTACCTCAAGACTTCCCATGATTTCTTGCTCAAAAATCGCCCCAAGCCATGTTCTTTCGCAAGAAAAATATGAAAATGAGCTATAAAAAAAATAGAAACACGATTCTGGTCGATAAAAGCTTAATTCCCATCGCTAAAACGTCCAATCTGGTCACTAAAGCTGCACACCAGATCTGATGCACCAGAAGTCTTTAATTTCACTAAAATGGCTCTACCTCCATCATACAAACTCGGAATTCGGTGATTCTTGTTCCTATGAATCACAAATAATGATATGAACATAGTCCTTCAATCAAAACTCAATTCGAAGCTCGTTTACTCAGTGCGATATCCATTTCGCTAGTTAAATAGTTAACTCATGTTTCGCATCAAAAACTCAATCGCGACTTGATGAAATTAGACCAAATTTTCCAGATCAGTCCTATAATTCATTATCAAAATTCTGGAAGTCTCGAAATCAAATTTCGATCTCTAGAACTAAAAATGGACCTTTGGATCATCACATGCTTATGCTTAAAATGGCAAAAATCTTCCAAAAACTCTTCCAAAACTTATCCGAGCCTCACGGGACCCCGACCAAACATGCCAACACACCTTATAACATCATTAAAACTTGTTCCAACCTTCGGAACACTCAAAACAATATCAAAACATCGAATCACCCTCGGATTCAAGCCTAAAAATTTCAAAACTTACAAATTCCGAATTAGATCAAAAGTCTATCAAACCTCGTACGAATGACCTGAAATTTTGCACCCACATCCCAAATGACATAACGAAGCTACTGCAACTTCCGAAATTCTATTCCAGCCCCATATCAAAATATCGCCTATCAACCGGAAATGGCCAAAATATCAACTTTGCTAATTCAAGCCAAATCCATCCACGGACTTCCAAAATGCATTCCGATCACGCTCCTAAGTCCCAAATCACCTAACGGAGATAATCAAATCATAAAAATTCTGATCCGTGCTCATATACAAATAAGTCAACTCTTGGTCAAACCTCTCAAATTCAAAGCTTTCAACTAAAACTATTCTTTTAAATTCATTTCAATTTTCCCGAAAAACCAAAAATAATGATCTACATTAGTCATAATATATTACACGGGGCGAGTCATGCCCGAGAACTAGCAATCAAAGCGCAAAAGCCCCAAACGACTGTCCGGGTCGTTACACTTTTATTTGAATAAATATTCCCCGATAAATTTTTAATTGGCTATCTGAGCATGTATTTCTATGTGTACCTGCGTCACATGCATGATTCGCGAGCAGAGTGATTGTTTTATTTATGTTGATCGCTTCGCATGGATAGTTTGCGAGCGGGGTAATAGATTTTTTTTTTAAACCCCTCCCAAATTAGGAGGATCTATAGTGTTTCCAAACTTACCCTCCAGCGTGACTCGAATCCAGGACCTAACGGTCGTAGGTGGAGGTGCTTACCAACTGAGCAAGCCTAGGTGGAGGTGGATATGCATCTATGGTTCCCGTCGTTTGACCCTCGACAGTGCACCGTTTATTTTCTGTTGGAGCGGGCCGTACGCCTCGGCATGATTTGCGCATGCTTGTATTGCTTGCCTCAAAACTTATTAAAGTTGTTATAGCCTATTTCCGACTTGAGAATAATTGTATAAATGATGAAAAGGAATTGGAAAATTTCCTATAAAGGAAAAATTGTTCATTTGCTTCAACCTATTTGTCACGCCCCAAACTAGGGGAGGCACGACTGGCACTTGATACTGTATTCGATCGAGTTAGTCACTAAACATACTAGCTAACTAAACTGTGGGCCCAATAGATCGGGCAGCACAACATCTGAAATACTAAGCCTAGACGATTAAGGTCATGACCTGAATAACAATAAGCCATATAAACCAAGGTAGACAAGCCAAAATAATAAAGTACTAGCAGACCGACGAGGCCACGATTTGAGACATATATGTCTACACACAAATATATACATGCCAAGCCTATAGGCTGGAGACTGAAAGTTGCAAAAAGAAACCCAGAATACTGTGTCCACAATAGCCTCTAAAAGTGTCACAAGCACTATCGGGATAAGGCCCCGACTATACCCAAATTGTACAACAAAGGTAACCATCCTACGACAGCTCCAGGAATAGGTGGAGCTTACCAACTCACAACTGAACCCATAAATCCTAGCGGAGGGGTCGATCAGAGTCCCTACCTAGACCTGCACGCACAAAACAAAAATGCAGTGTCCCCAGGCAACGGGACATCAGTACGAATAAAAATGTACTGGTATGTAAGGCAGAAAGTAGAATCATACATAGCTGATGAAAACAAAGATAATAGAGATACCACCTGACACTGAAACTCTGATAGCCTTCATGGCCGACATCCGACCTCATAGTAATCAAACATGTATGGTATGCTCGTGTAATCGTATGTCGTGAATACATACATATATACATACATATATATATATATATATATATATATATATATATATATATATATATATATATATGTATGTATGTATGATGCAAATGCATGACATACCCAACCAAATGCTAGCAATGGCGGTCTCTTCCGGTAGCTAACCAGTATCATATTGTCAACCTGTGGCCAGCTGTATAATACATATAGTCTTTCGGGCAAATAGGCCCCTTACCTCCGATTATAGCTCGAAGTCCATGCATAATATGCCATGTATGATATGAACTTTGCATGCACATAATAGGCCATAACAAGAACTTAGCCAATATTGTCTCATTGGTACTCTTATTCTCATAATCTCATAATCACATTCGTATTGCATACAATTGTCTCATGGAACCTCATATAATTTTTTTTATAAGCTCGAAAACATAACTCGACTTTTAGAAAGATAACTTAACTCTGAAGATATTCATAAAAAGATTAAGGTGCTTCACTTAGTCCTTATACCTGATTTCTTAATAATTAGTAAAAGAAAGTATTTCAAAAATCAAGTGTTTTAATCGTTTAAACATATAATTTATATTTGAGATTTTTTTTGGAATCGACGTATCACTTTAGAGATTTTAAAATACACTTTAACAAAGAAGAATGACTGATCGCAAATACTAAATGCTTTTATTTGTTTAGCCACACATCCCAAAGACGAATAAGAATTCATATATATAGATAAGAAAGCCGACAAAATGACATATATAGATGTCGAATACCCTATTTAACCGAACGAGTGGAATATCAACCTAATAGAATCATGAAAATACTTCAGCTACAATCCCAATGCCTTTCACAGAAGGTCTTTCTAGCTGTAGAATAGTAAAATATTACATTTAGCGTCTTAGGAATTTCCAAGAATTCGTGCAAAAATAAATAACGGAGCTTAGACTTAACATACATTTCCAACGAACGTTCGAATGCTTGTAGTTCCTTCACGGAAGTTGTTCCTTACGTCCTAAGATTCAAAAACACTATATATATGCAGATGATACGCACCTATAAACAGTTCATAATTGAGTTTAAATCGGCAGATTCGCCATATGACCCTAACTTGACGAAACGTCCGTAGAACTTTATAAAAACGATCATAAAAGGGTCCCAAGATGATTACCTTGACAAAACAAGTATAAAGCTTGAAGAACCAGAAAGAACAACAAATTTCTATCTTCCAAAAATAGCTCCAAACACAGCTAATAAAAGGGGGAAACGATTGCAAAGCATAGAGAATGAGTTTCTAGGCACGAGGGCAAACTTTAACGGTAAAAATCATTAAAAAACGCACCTTAATCACTCAAGAATACCATGGAACCCTCTCTTCAGCTTGCTCACTGTTTTTGGACCGAAATGAAATATTTTGAGGTCTTCAAAGTCGGGTTTACCGACTTATACCACTTGCTTGACCCGACCCGGTTCGCGATCCGGTTTCAGCCTGGACAGTCCGGGGTAAAACAGTCATAACTTTTTACTCCAATGTCCGTTTGATGTGAAGTTTTTTTGGTTGAAAACTAGACTTGTAGACCTTCGATTTGATAGGTTGTGGGTCTCATAACTCTTTATATATTGGGAGAAATGATCTGATACATTTGACCCAAAATTTGGAAAAATTTATTAGATAAATTTACGATAACTTTTGCCGACCTTTATTTCGCAACTTGCTTGACTCAAATACATAACATGTGACCAGTGTGATGTTATACCCAATCATATCTACCTAATATAACCACGCCACATTACGTATATTACGTAAGAGAAGAAAAAAAAATACGGGGTCTCACACTATCGAATTATATCGTGTATATAAAAATTCACGATTTAGCATATTATTGATAATCATTATTGGATCACTAGTAAGTGTCGAAGTCGACCATCTCGTCTCTACTTCTTCGAGATTAGACGGGATACTCATTGAGTACACGTTGTTTTCGTAGTCATACTATACTTTTGTGTATTTTTGTTGCACATGTATATGTAGCTCTAGCGGCCTACTGGGCATAGTAGCATGGTTGATACAGAGACTTAGGTGAGTTGCACTTCTCGAGGCGACCCGCAACCAGCAAAGTCTCTTTCAGTTATATGTATTTATTTTCTGTCCAATATTATATTCCGGACGGTCGTTGTATTATATTATTTCTTAGAAATCGCTCATGCACTTGTGACACCGGATTCTGGGATGATTAATTAGGTATCTTAATATTTACTTCCAAACACTCTTTTATTTACATGGCGCAGATTTTGTCTTTCACCAGTAACATTGAAGGAAAATTTTGATTTTTTAAAAATTATTAAAATTAAAATTTAATTAAGTATATTAGTTGGCTTGCCTGACAGTGGTGTCCGGCGCCACCACGACCCTTAATGAATTTTGGGTCGTGACAAAATAATAATTTATTAATAAAATTACTGCCTCGAGGACAAACAGGGATTCAAGTGTGGGGAGTTTGATGACTATAAAATAGTCATATATTATATACTTAAAAATAAATTATTTTAAATAATTATATATATATATATATATATATATATATATATTATGGCAATTATCTGTATTTTCTAATAGTATTTTGCAGGAAATAAAAAAAGCAAATAAAAGAATAAAAAGAAAAGCACAAGGCAACATGGCAAAAGAACCACGAGGCAACATGGCAAAAGAAGCATGAGGCAATATGGCACCTTATGAGATTTAATTCCTATAAATAGTATGTCATAGTTGTGTTGAAGAGGAGGAAGATCATACGTGCCTAATTAGCAACTTTTCTCTAGCTTTGGTCTTTACTTCTTTCTTTATCTCTTTCACTTTCCTCTTGTAGTTTTTGAATTTTTGAAGAGTATTGATAGTATTTTAAGAATTCCTTTCTTGTGAGATTTAAATACTCCATAATGGAGTAATCTCTTTTGTTGGAATATTTGATGAAGCTCGATATTGTTATAATATTAATCTCAATTTTACTACATGCTTCATCTGAAACTTTCTAATTATATTTCTATATTGTGTTGGAATATTAGTTTTAATTAATTATTATCACTTCTATCTATTTATTCTCCAAAGTTAGTTGTACGTCAATGTGGACGTCGAGTTTTAACGGATCAAGCCAAATCCTACATTCAAGATACTACAAGACCTCTTGAAATTCTAGAAGTCTGTCAGTGTTGCTTGGAGGCTACTCTACCTAAACCCTAGGTCACTCATATAAAAAGGGTTACATAATCCTTTAAAAAACATCCCAAAAATGGAGATCATCTCAAAAATCCCATAAACTCACGGGATACTCACACAGAGACCAAAATATGGCCGGATACTTATTGACAATGAAATAGTTCAAGAAGTCGGAGATCAAATACATCCAGGAGCTATACATCATCCTTACATTCGAGAAATACGCTGCTTCAACCCTCGAATTACGGAGATTATCAGGAGAGAAGAATCAAGGGAGAAACACGATTGTACCTACAATTATTTTATCAATAAAATTATATTTTTTCATATTTATTTTGTGATTGCAATTTAATTTTGTATCACATATAATTTGCATGCCCACAATAACATAATCTATGTTTTGATCAAATTATTAAGGTGGTGTCTCTTTCAGAAAAATATTGAAAAATCAAACCTCAAGTTGTGGAATTTACCAGGAAATGGAGCGAAGGGTTGGTAAGGGGATCTGTCACTATACACTATACATTATTCATTTGGCTGTAATTAAGTCCACGTTCACCCGTAAAAAATAAAAACAATAACAAAAATGGGCCCACGTGCAGACCCATATGTGATGCCCCACAAATACGCACTAATCTTGTGTACTAAGTACAGTCACCATGTGATTAGTTTGTTAGTTAAAAGAAATTAGCATAATCTTGGGATCCTAATTCTTATATTTAAACTTCTTCGTCACTATTGCTTTTTTTTATCCTCTTCCCTAATAATCTTTGAAAATAATTGAATATATTTTCTCCTTCCAATTTATGCAATACTTTTTGTTACTTCTTAAAGACAGTTTGATGTTATTGCATTAACAAATACTCTATGAAATTTTCACACAATATAAAGCTCGACCTTTAGATTTATAGCATTTTTAGTCAAGCTTCTAGAATCAGCTTATTCTGAGAAGTGCTTTTATCAAAAGTACTTTTCAAACAAGTATTTTTGGTGAGAAGCAGTTTGTGTTTGACTAATTAATTTAAAAAATATTTTGAGCAGTAATTAATGTTTGACCAAGTTTTTAAAAATTATTTTTGAGTATATTTTTCCCAAAAAAATGCTTCTCAGAAAAGTATTTTTAAAAAAAAATTATTTTTTTCCACTTACCAAAATTGCTTCTGCTTCTTTTTAAAAGCTTTTTTTCCTTTTAAAAGCTTGGACAGAGATACTTCTACTTAAAAAATAATAATTTTGGCCTAAAATAAAATTGGCCAAACCGAGTATTAGATGTGATGTTGTTTTTTTTTTAAAAATATTCTTTTTGACTATGATGTTCATACTTTGTTTTATATGCGTTAAAATTAGGGAAACTTAC
Organism: Nicotiana glauca; assembly: GCA_026770625.1. Classification (NCBI taxonomy): domain Eukaryota; kingdom Viridiplantae; phylum Streptophyta; class Magnoliopsida; order Solanales; family Solanaceae; genus Nicotiana; species Nicotiana glauca. Next base: position 65,988 of record MU756985.1, read on the forward strand.
ACAAATGTCCCAAATAAATTTTAACTTACCAACATCTAGCCATTAGTCATAGACTTATCAAAACTAGCCAACAAAAATTGAAAAACCAAATAATAGGGTTCTTTCTCTCAAAGAATCACATAAAAAAATCACCTTCCATATTTTTAAGCATGATTAGCAACATAAGATGCAAGACGGAAAGGAAATTTCATGGATGGGGTAGCAATTAAGGTGATGAAATACAAAAATTTATACAATCTTCCAAAAATCTAAACAAAAAAGGAACTTTTTCAATGGGTATAGTTGAAATTCATTGAAAATATATAAATAAGTCAATATATAAAATTTGAGGAAGATTGGAGGTGATTTGGACTGGTTTTGTATTAAAATTCGTAATTAAATCGATTTAAAAAAAGTCTTCTACGACACATGTATCAAACATGTATCACCCAGGTATCTCACATACAGGTATACATGGATATACATGTGATATACAATTGATACAAATATGATACATATGTGATACACAATGTGATACACATTTTTTTTTTTTTTCATGTTCAGCTTTTACTTCGAATTTTCAATTCAAACCACTTCAAAACTTCTTCAAATCATCCCAAAACTGAGATTCAAGCTCCGTAAGTTGTGCCCAATCTATTCTAATAACACCCACTCAAAACAAAGCAACAATTTGATATTTTTTGCTACAAATAGTTAATTGGCTAATTTGGCTAATATTTGTAATATTTTATCAATTGACTAATTTTTGTAATGAGCTACTTATAAATGGACATAGCTGGTAATTTCCCTTAAAATTAATCTTAGATTTTGTAAATGAATGTATAATTCCTGTATTATTAAGAAGCATCATTTGGCGGGACCCACATATTGAAGCATGCTCGGAAATATCTCGGCGCCGTAGATGTCAATTTGGCATAAACAAGGATTACCAGGATATTGCAATACTGTCCCCGAAACTCTAATATATTTCCTCATGACCCTATTAAGTCCTTATAATTTGGGTTTAAGTCTCGAATCAAAATCAAAATACTAATTCTTAACTGCTATACCTTGCGAAAATATGAACATAAATTATTGTCTGATATTCTTTCCCTTGTTAAAATGGTCCAATGATTCTGTTTGAGTTTGCTAATACATTTTAAATCTTTTCTATGTGATGATATTGTCTTTATCAATCCTGTTAGTTAACTTTGGACTATTATTAGGCCTAGACCTCATGCATTTTCATTGATTCGTATCATTTTTATACACAACAACCAATGGCAGAGCAAGGATTTTAAGGGGAGTCAAAATATAAAAAAATAAATTCACCAAGAAGTCAAGGAGTGTCATTATATAATATATATACATATTTTAAAAAAAATTACCGAGCTAAACAGTGTAATTTTCTGACGAAGGGGTGTAGATTGACACCCCTTGGGTGCATGTGGCTCCGCCACTGACAACAAGAGTAACAATCAAGTAACATTCCATATGGGAGGGTAATGTGTACGCAAACTTTACTCCTACCTTGAAGGAGTAGAGAGATTATTTCCGGTAGACTCTCGACTCAAAGAGATGAAAAGAGAAATAATATATCAGTACTCTCAACAGAAAACCATAGAAATAATGATAGCATCATAAGAACTAGAGAATAGATGAAAAACAATAACAATAACCAGTAAATAAGGCCTCACACAATGAAAAATGGGAGAATAGTGTGAACACAACATCATTAACCACTAGCACCAGATAACCTAATCATACTAGAGCCTTGGACCATCTCCAGCCCTAACACCAAATTTTATACAAAAATGGTATAACACCAAATTTACTCCAACCATTACACAATATTTTACACCAAAAAAAGAATATTTCATCATCTCTTGTATATTATATTATTATCTTCCACTCAAAATTTTATTTTTTATTTCCTTCAAACAAATTTTATCTTTTTTTCTTTTTTTCATATTCATCATATATAATTCACATTTGTCACTTATATAATTATTTGTTACAAAATTATTTTAAAGGATAAATCAACTAAAAGTGAAATCATTGATAAAAGATAATTAAATAAATATTACATCATAGTTAAATTTAATTTAAGTACCACATAAATATTCAAATCTTCGTGAATTTTTGCGACAAGAACAAAAACGAATATCGATAAATGAAGTCAACAATTTCAACAACCACAAGCACAACAATCTTCTACCCTGTTCTCTTAATTTTGTTGGTAATTTTGGTGCACCTGAAAATAACATAGGGGATTACTAAACTTATTTTTTATGTTTTCTTAATGTAATTTCAATTTTAATGTATCCCCCATTGATGTACTTTAACTATAATGTATTTTTATTTTATGTATTGTTATTTTTTTTTTAAAATTTTAGTTTTCACTTTTCAATATTAGCAATATTGGATATCTTACATTTGCATTTTTTATTTTTTAAATAATGGTTATATTTCTTTTTATACAATAATAATAATAATTACTTATGATTTTATATAAATATAATATATACAAAAATAAATACATAAAAAATAGGATATAAAATTAAAATTATAAAGATCTTAATATAAAAATTAATTATATATACAATATATGATAAATTAAAAGTCCAAAAAAATAAAAAAATTAATAAAATAATAATAATAAATCAAATTTGGTGTTGATGAATAGTGTTGCACCAAATTTGGTGCAACACTATTCATGCACTATAACGGTGCAAGATTTGATGGTCCATTGGAGCAAAAGAAAAACCAAATTTTACATCAAATTTAGATTTGGTGCAAAAAATGGTGCACCCTTGGAGATGCCCTTACACCTGTACAAAGTAGAAAAATATTCAACTACCTCATAACCTATAATCCTGATGCTCGACCTCCACACTTTCCTATCAACGGTTATGTCGGAAATTTGAAGCCACACCATCTCATGTCTGATCATCTCCCTCCGATATTTCTTAGACCGCCTCATACTTCTTCTCGTACCTGCCAAAACCAACTGCTCACACCTGCTTTTTATTATTTTTAAAAAAGTCCATAAATTTTTTATTCCCTCTCTATGGGTTATCGTTTATCATTAATTAATTCCAGAGGGTCTTCCCGCTTATCTTCTATGCTATCATTCTCAAAATACACATAAATTTTCTCCAATTTATATTTTCATGGCACTCGTGAGAGTAATTAGTGTTCATTTTTATTTGAATAAGACTAATTTTCGTCGACTTAGCCAAATATTTTCTATCCGTGACAAGTCTATGAATAGGAGGCCTTTTACCAGCATTCTGGTTAAATCTATTACTGTATGAACAAAAATGACAAATGCCATAGTATTTTAAACATTTTTGTCTTAAAAAATATTGGAGTAGGGTGAATAAAGGAGCCGTAATTAGCAATCACGATTCCAATGACTAGATGCACATTTATTTTTATGTCAACAATTTGGTTAAAAAGTGGACTTGACTTGCAAGTGACTTTCTTTCTCAACACAGAGGAAAAAAGAAGAAGGGAGTCTTAGTTTTCTATACATTTTTATTATTCCTATTAGGCAAAATATTTTATCATCCCCTAAATTTGTCACGAATTATTAATTACAGTCTTAAGTTATTTGTGGTTTTAATTACCCCATCAACTAGGTCTTTTAAGAGTCATTACCCCCTGGACGTCGATGTGGCAAATTATGGGTACACTCGCCTACCACGTGGAATTTTTTGTATATGTAATTTTTTTGAAAAATAAAATATATTTTTACCTTTTTAAGTATGTTACTTTTTTAAATAATTTTTTTCGAATACAATTTATAATAAAACTTGGATAGGATTACATTATTTGTGCTAACCTTTTTTATTTGGATAAAAATAAAAAAGTTTTAGTTAATCTTTTTTTGACTTTGACATGAAAATAAAGATTTATACAATTGAAATAAATAGTCAAGACATCTAAAACGATATAAAAATACATAGTTTGAAATTACTTATTTTGGCTATAATTTTTATATAGCTTTAAATTATGGTGCTCTAAAAATATACTATTTTTTTTTTTACATATTTTACCTGAAAATGTAAAAATACACGATTGAAATAAATAGTCATTGCACCAAAAGAAGAAATGAAAAGAGAGAACAATTACAAGAAATAACTTATTATTTGTAACATACTTATGCTCTAAAAAAATACTTATTGTAGAATGCAGGATAAGGCTGCGTACGATAGACCCTTGTGGTCTCACCCTTCCCTGGACCCCGCGCATAACGGGAGCTTAGTGCATCGGGCTGCCTTTTTGTATTGCTCTAGAAATGTATCCATAGAGTAAGTTATTTTTTTTTTTTGTAATTATACACTCTTTTTATTTCTTCTTTGGTACAATGACTATTTATTTCAACTGTGTATTTTTACCTTTTCAGTTAAAATCTGTAAAAAAATATATATATATATATATATTTTAGAGCACCATTAGAGATATATAAAAAATTATAGCCAAAATAATTAATTTCAAATTATATATATTTTTTATAATTTTTTAGATGAACTAACTATTAATTTTAATTGTATAAATCTTTATTTTCAGGACAAATACAAAAAAAAGATTAACTAAAACTTTATTATTTTTAGCCAAATAAAAAAAATTACTAAATAATGTAGTTCTATCCAGTTTCATTATAAATTGTATTCGAAAAAATTATCTAAAAAAATAACATACTTAAAAAGGTAAAAATATATTTTATTAAAAATATCACATATACAGAAAAATCCAAGTGGCAAATAATTGCACCCGCACAATTTGCCACATTAGTGTTCAGGGGGGTAATAACTCTCAAAAGGCCTAGTTGAGGGGGTAATTAAGACCACAAATAATTTAAGGTTGTAACTAATAATCTGTGAAAAATTTAGGCGGGTGGTAAGGTATTTTGCCTTCCTATTACATATGAGATTAAAAAAGGAGGGAAAAAAAGTAATTGGACATTGTGGGTATGTTTTGGTACGAAGAAAAATATTTTTTATTGAAAATACTAAAAACATTTTCTTGAAAAATAAGTGTTTTATAACTTATTTTCCTTTTAGTTGGTGAGTTAAAAACTTTTTTCACAAAATAGTTTCTAGTGTTTGGTTAGAAAGTATAAAATATTTTTAGGAAAATAATTTTTTACGCTAAACATACCTTCCCCAAAATCCCCATGTTTCTCCCCCGACTCTATTTTATTCGACAATTTGATTGTTTTTTTCAAAATTCACACAAACCCAAAGGAACTAATATGCTACTTTACCTTTTTATACAAGAATAACGTTGAAATTTGAGCTCGATAACTAAAAAAAATACTTTATTTTGTTGAAAAAAGTATCCTTCTACGACATGAAAGAAATTACTCATTTTGTTGAATGATTTTTACATCATGAAAAGAAAATACTCAGTTTGTTGAAATGAAAGAAAATATGTTTTCTACATTATGAAAAGAAATTACTCATTTTGTTGGAAAAATATACTTTTTATATTTCAGGAAGAAAATATTTAGTTTGTTGAAATGAAATATATTATTATTTGAACATTATGAAAAGAAAGTACTCTTTTTTTAAATGAAAGAAAATACATTTTCTACTTCTTGAAAAGAATGTACTCGTTTTATTGGAATAAAAATAATTATTCTATTTCATGACGAAAATACTTACTTTATTGAAATGGAAGAAAATATTTTTTCTACATCATGAAAAAAAAGTACTTGTTTTGTTAAAATAAAAAAAAATACTTTTCGTATATCTTGAAAGAAAGTACTTATTTTGTTGGAATAAATATTTTTTCTATTTCAGGCAAGAAAATACTTAGTTTGATGAAATGAAAGAAACTATATTTTTTACATTATGAAAAGAAGTACTCGTTTTGTTTAAATAAAAAAAATATATTTCATGTACCATGAAAAGAAAGTACTTATTTTGTTGAAATGAAAAAAAAGATATATTTTTTAAAATCATAATAAAGGTATTCCTTTGGTTGAAATGAAAGAGGCGAGTGGGGTGAGGTGGGGGTGAGTAGGGATGGTGGTTTGGTGGGGGTTTGGAGGGATGCAGAATATGGTGGAGAAAGTTGAAAAGAAATTTTGAAAAATATTTTCCATTTTTTTGATATAAAAAATATTTTCCTCTAATTGGAGAAAAATAAGTTCATGAGAAAAATATTTTTCAAAATATTTAAGCGTATCAAACAAGGAAAAATTAAAAAGTATTTTTCGAAAATATTTTCCTTCGTACCAAATAAACCCTATAGTTTTCTTTTTTTGGGTCAAGCAGGACATTGTATGTCTAACATTCACAAATGTAAAGTGCGTTAACTATTACTCCCTCCGGTTCAAAATAAGTGATTTTTTGGGTATTTTTACACATATTAAGAAATTTACCTTTTAGCATTAATTAGCAATGGAATAGACCATATTAACTTTTACTATCTCACATAAACACTTCTAACACATATCCCAATACTATTTACTCTATGAATAATGTAGGAAAAAAATAATTAATTCATTCTTAAAATCTGAAAAAATTACTTATTTTGAACCATAAAAAAAATACAAAAAAATTATTTATTTTGGACCGGAGGGAGTAGTCTATTAGATTACATGCCTTGATAGTGTGTCGGGGGAAGGGGGAGGAGATGGTTTGGGATTTTGACTTCTACAATAAAAAAGAGGGTCATGTAGTTCGCCAATTTTGACATCGAAATACTGATAGTAGTATTAAGGAAAATATTATCCCAGTAATTGAACAACACATGTCGTTTTTTCTATCTCGATGATGATTGACACTTTTATCCTTTTCACTTTCCACATTTTCCAACAAAGCAAAAAAGGAACAACAATTAGGAAAAAGATAGAGAAGATAAGATGTGCTTAATTTAATATACTTTGCGTCAATTCAATTCTTTTGTTAGCAAACCTGCTCGTATTTACCTTTTACTATTAACGAATCTATAATGTAAAATGGTTGAAATCCACGTAAAAAATATATTTCAAGAAAAAAGATCCTGATAAATTAACCCTCCATTATAGATTGCTTCGGAGCTCCATTAAGAGTCAAAAGCCCAAAAAGAAATTCATTTTGCAAAGGAGTATCCGAGTATGTATGAACCAAATTATACGGATGAAATTCAAAAATAGCCAAATTTATAAGTAGTAAATGAAAAATAGTCACAATTTCAAAAGTAATCGAAATTTAGCTACTTTTTATGTAAAGATAAATATAAAATAAAATATTGTTCAAAATTTGAAATATTCCAGTATAATATAGTTGACTTCCAGCATAATATGTTGGATGTCAGCATAATATACTGGAGTTCCAGCATAATATATTGGACTTTCGGCATAATATATTGGACTTTCAGCATAATATGCTAGAAATTCATACACAAGTGCTCCAATCTCGAGTATATTATGCTGGAACTTTCCATATGTTGGAGCTCCAGCATAATATGCTGAAAGTTCATACGCAGGTACATCAATTTCAAGTATATTATGTTGGAACTTTCTGGGTTGCAGCAAAATAGTATTTATTTTTCAATGGCTTTGTAAATACTTACTATTTTTCAATTGTCAATCCGACAACTAACTAGCCATGCTATTTTTACCATGAAGTATCAAAATTAAACATTTTGGCACAGTAAAAAGATATTTTTACCGTTTTTTTCATAAAAGAAGTAAGAAGAAGAGGAGAAAGGATACAATAGTTTAGGATGTTTATCTTTAGTAAAAAGTTATCCCAGTAATTAGGAAGTTTGTCAAAAAGGTCAAGAGTGGTAAGTAGTTGGTCCAAATTAGAAAAACAAAATTAGTAAATATACCCACCAAATACGGAGATACTATTTTCATCCATCAATGATCATTCTCTGTTCTATATAAACAAAATATCTTTTATTTCATTAGTGTCCCTAACCTCAAACCTCCAACAACTTTTGAGTTTTCTTTCTCCATAATAATGGCGTCCACTCCTTCTCCTCGCACTACCGCCACCACCCTTCAAAATTCTCTCCTCTCTTCTTCTTCTTCCTCTGTAAATCACAATAAGCCTTCAAATCTCTCTTTCCTCCACGCCTCCTCAAATTCCTCTTCCCTCAAACTTTTCCACTCTGTTTCTGCTTCTTTTTCTCCATCAAATTCTTCTTCTATCATTTGTAATGTTCTCAAAACTGTTGAATCTGCCGACATCTCATTCTCCAACGCGAGAGATCTTGACGGCGTCGTTTCGATTCCCAAGCCAACCATTCTCGTCTCCGAGAAACTTGGAGAGGCGGGTTTGGACCTGCTCCGGAGTTTCGGCAACTTGGATTGTTCGTATGACTTATCTCCACAGGATCTCTGCGCTAAGATCTCTCTGTGCGACGCGCTTATTGTACGGAGTGGGACTAAGGTGACTCGAGAAGTCTTTGAGGCTGCACAGGGCCGTCTTAAAGTCGTCGGAAGAGCTGGTGTTGGGATAGACAATGTGGATCTGCAAGCTGCTACTGAATTTGGTTGCCTCGTCGTTAATGCGCCCACAGCTAATACTATTGCTGCCGCTGAGCATGGCATCGCTTTGCTTACCTCCATGGCCCGTAACGTTGCTCAGGCTGATGCCTCCATGAAAGCTGGTACCTTTTTCTTCTTTTATACTACTTCTTTTAATAGAGTATTATATATAATTCCACCGCTGTTTTTGATGGTTTATTGCATAGATCTGAAATTAAGAAGTATTTGCTAAATTCTCAGTATCTTGATTAGGAACTAGGACAAGGACCGGGTTCGGTCTTCATTTGTAAGTAGTATGTGACAGAATTTGTTTGAAAAAACAAAAATCAAAGCTTGCGAGTCCTGGTAAGTATTTTTTTGTCGTGGCGTTTCAAACTTAAATTTATTTGATTTGTTGGAACTTTGACTTTGTTTTGAGTGAGTTGTTGGATCTATATTAATTAAATAATTTGATTACTTATAAAAAAGAAAATGAAGCATTTGGTGGACAGGTAGAGTTTAAGGTTAGGTACTGAAGGTTTGTTGTTAACTTAAAGATTAGTATATCATTAATTCTTTCATAAGATGTTAGTCTTGTATTTAAGTACAAACCATCTTCTTAAGGTTTATAAATCAAAAATAGTACTCTAACATTTATATGCTAATTTTTTTCTTCTTAAGAGACAAACTTTGAAGGAAGTATTACTTATCTTTTCAATTTCACACAAATGTATGAAGCTTCAATTTTTCAAGTTTAGCTTGACTAGTTAGAGGATAACGACAAATTTAGACCATTTTGTCAGGGACAAGTTTCTTTCTTCTTTATTTTTTGTGTGGTGGTTGGTTGGTTTTGGGGGGGTGGGAGTGGATTTTTGAAAACAGATCTGTTGGTTTCTAGGAAAGGATAGTCCAAGAATATGACAGGTTTGTATTCTTTAATTGGCTGAGTAACTAGATCTGAACTCTGATTCATGGTGTCATGTGAACCAATATACAATTATAGAATAACCAATTAATTTACAGGCAAATGGCTGCGCAGCAAGTATGTGGGTGTTTCTCTTGTTGGGAAGACATTAGCAGTTATGGGCTTTGGTAAAGTTGGTTCTGAGGTTGCAAGACGTGCAAAAGGCCTCGGTATGCATGTCATTGCCCATGATCCTTATGCACCAGCTGACAGAGCTCGCGCTATTGGTGTGGATTTGGTTTCCTTTGAGCAGGCCATAGCCACTGCTGACTTCGTCTCACTCCACATGCCTCTTACACCTGCTACTAAGAAGGTATTCAATGATGACACATTCGCAAAGATGAAGAAAGGAGTTCGCCTTATAAATGTTGCTCGAGGGGGTGTTATTGATGAAGATGCATTAGTTAGAGCCCTTGACAGCGGAATAGTTGCTCAGGTATGTTAACTTAGTTCTGTTCCTTTATTCAATTAACTTTGAAGCTCGAAATATTAACTAGTCATCGCTTTCTTTCACAGGCAGCACTTGATGTATTCACGGTGGAGCCACCACCAAAAGATAGTAAACTAGTGCAACATGAGAATGTCACTGTTACACCTCATCTTGGAGCCAGCACAAAAGAAGCACAGGTACAATTGACATTCACACTCAAACTATTTGCACCTCCTTGTCATATTGACTTTGTTTGAGTATGTATTGTTTCCTGCTCCTTGAGTTATGTGTTCAATATCTATTTTCTTAGGAAGGAGTTGCGATTGAAATAGCTGAGGCTGTTGTTGGTGCTCTAAATGGGGAACTTTCTGCTACCGCTGTGAATGCTCCAATGGTCCCTCCTGAGGTAAACTATAATATTATGTGCTTATATGTTTCTCGTTTGAGTCACAACCAATAGCAAGGATTATGAAATTCCTGCTTCTGTGATCAGGTATTGTCCGAGTTGGCTCCTTATGTGGTGCTTGCTGAGAAACTAGGTAGACTGGCTGTACAGCTAGTGACTGGTGGAAGTGGAATTCAGAATGTGAAAGTGGTCTATAAATCAGCCAGGGACCCTGACAGCTTGGACACTAGACTTCTCCGAGCCATGGTAACAAAAGGCATTATTGAGCCAATATCCGATACAATCATCAACCTTGTAAATGCAGATTTCAGTGCAAAGCAGAAGGGTATCCGTATTAGTGAAGAACGTGTTATTGTTGATTCGTCTCCAGAGTACCCTGTTGAGACAATCCAGGTTCAAATTAGCAACGTGCAATCAAGATTTGCAAGTGCTTTATCAGAGAACGGGAATATCAGCATTGAGGGGAAAGTGAAGTATGGAGTTCCCCATCTTACACGCGTTGGATCATTTAGTGTTGATGTGAGCTTGGAGGGTAACCTCTTCCTTTGCAAACAAGTGGATCAACCTGGTATGATCGGGCAAGTTGGAAACATACTTGGTGAGAGTAATGTAAATGTGAGCTTTATGAGCGTTGGGAGAACCGTGAAGAGAAAGCAGGCAATTATGGCAATTGGAGTAGACGAAGAACCAAACAAGGATACTCAGAAGAAGATTGGAGAAGTATCTGCAATTGAAGAATTTGTCTTCCTTAAACTATAGTCCAGATACCCAATACTTGGTGCTGGAATGAACGAACTTCTTACTTATTATTGAGAAAAATTCCAGTATTTACATTGGGAATTATTGGAGTATTTATGCTGGAATGTTGAGGTCAAATAGATGCTGCTAGTCCGCCTTCTTGTTCCAGAAGAAGATATATATGAGTACTAAGTTTAATATTTTGCAGTTTGGCTTAAGGTGAAATGTGGTCGTTTAGGTGTTTGTTCGAAGTGATCAAAGCGATGTTGTTTCTCATGTAATCCTCCTTGAGCTTTTGATTTACCAGGAATACTTATTCTCTTATTTTTAGTGTCCATAATAATCTTTCTCAATGTGCTTTATCAAGGGGAAAAATAAAATAGAAACATGTTAAACAAATCATAAAAAGTAGCATCGCAAAGGCATACGTGTTCATTGTAAATGTAATGTTCTCCTCTTTTGAAAAGTAGCGCACTATAATCAAAAGAAATCTTTATTCGTAGAATTTAATCAAGGTTAGGGGCAGGGGTGGTGAGAAAGGAGAAAATAATCAACTATTATAGCTTTATGCTTTCTTATCCATCACATTCTTTTTACTCGACATATAATGACAGGCCACATTCGCGTGCTTATTAAAGGTAGTTCAATTTATTCATAATTAATTATTTCGGGATAAGTTATTCATTCTCCCGTAAGGATAAAACACATTATAATTTCGAATTAATTATACTACGATTTTATCCCAATCAAATATGGGATAAACTCATCCTAAATTTATTTTCGGAATTAATTATTCCTTATTCCTGTATTTGGTTGATGGTCAGTAGATGAGGAAGCGCGTGTTCTTGCCATCTCTAGAAGAACAGAGTAGAAGTTCAATTAGCAATTGAAGAACAAATTCACACGACAGGAAAGAATAAAGGTGAAATTTTTCCTAACTCTGTAGCCTCTGGGGGATAAATACAGACGTCTCCGTACCGATCCCTCAGACACTACTAAGGTTGTTCGTGAGTTGTGAGACCTGTGCAACCTAGAGCTCTGATACCAACTTGTCACGATCCAGATTTCCCACCATCGGGAGTCGTGATGACGCCTACTAATGGAAGCTAGGCAAGCCGAACCTTACTTACATTCCCATTTTTTTTTATCGGATATCTCATTCTAAAACATTTAGACATAAAACTATAATTACAGCGGAATACATTAATTTAGCGGAAGACTTAGTAAACGTAACTAGTTGCGATACCGAAATTCAAACATAAATCACTACCCAAGAACTGGTGTCACAATACTCACGAATTTCTAAGAATAGTACACATAACCGTCTGAAAGAAATATACAACTATTTATCTCGAGTACATGAGATAACAGACTGAAAGTAAAGATAGAAGAGCCAACGGGTCCTGCGGACGCCTGCAAGGCTACCTCGATGTCTCGGTGGTCGGAATATCACAATCGCACTACTGCCGCTGTTGCTGTCTGTAACCTGTATCTGCGCAAAAAGAGCACAGAATGTAGTATCAGCACAACCGACCCCATGTGCTGGTAAGTGCCTGGCCTACCCCAGCGAAGTAGTGACAAGGCTAGGACCAGACACCCACATAAACCTGTGCAGTTCAAACTATACATATATACGACAAAATAGCAGGAAGGAATATTGAATATTAAAAAGGGGAAAACATACTCTGGGGTTGCAGCAAAATATAATATCAGAAAATAATATGAGCAATGGAATAAAATTCACTTTCAAGTCTCAATTCATCTTTGTTGCGGCGTGCAACCCGATCCCATTTCATTTCATATCTCGTGGTAGGCGTACCACTCGCTCCCAATTCAATATTAGGCTACCGGCAACTATGGCCAATGCCAATGATCATATAAATTGTGGTCGGCGTGCCACACGATCCCTTTTCAATACTATATAAGTGGTATGAAATCAATAATCTTTAATCAACAATAAGTATATATTACCGGTGTGAAACCAATAATCTTTAAATCAACAATATGTATATATTACCGATATGAAACCAATAATCTTTAATCAACAATAAGTATATATTACCGATGTGAAACCAATAATCTTTAATCAACAATAAGTATATATTACCGGTGTGAAATCAATAATCTTTAAATCAACAATATGTATATATTACCGGTATTAAACCAATAATAATTCCTTTCATATAATCACATAAGATTATCACAAGTTTAATCCATTTAAGACTCACGGTCATACTCGACCCCTAACGTATAGATACTCGTCACCATGCATATACGTCGGACTCCACATATAGCAATTAGCACATAAACTCAACTCCTATTCCCTCAAGCTAGGATAGATCAAACACTTACCTCGAAAGTTTACGGTCAACTCAATCCTTAGCAATGCCTTTTCCTTTCGAATTTGGCTCCAATTTAATCGTATCTATACATAATTAATTTAGTACCATCAATACTACTTAACAAACTAGTTCAAATGGCTAAAAATATTTTCTACAACATCATACCCGGAATAGTAAAAATCAACCCCGGGCCCACGTGGTCAAAATGCGAGGTTCGAACCAAAACCCGATTACCCATTCCCCCATAAACTCAGATATACAAGTTATTTGGAATCGGGCCTCGAATTGGGGTACAAAACCCCCAAATGTAAAATCCCTAATTCTACCCTAGATTCCCAAATTCATCCGTTAAAATCTTTGTGTTGAAGTTGAAATTATGTTTAAAGATGATAAAAAGTAAGGAAAATAAGTTAGAAAACACTTACCAATCGTTTTGAAGAAGAAGAATCGTTTGGAAAATCGCCGCTTATGTTTTAGGTTTTGAAAAAGTGTAAAATGACTGAAAATCTCGGAATCATATACTGCACTGGAGGACAGGCGCGGACCGCACAAAAATGTCCCACGGCCGCGCCGGGGAAGGGGGTTGAGCCTGGCCACGCGGACCGCACAATAATGCACGCGGCCGCGTGGCCTCAGCACGGACCGCACAGAAATGAACGCGGCCGCGCTAGTCAACTTAGGCCACTGATTTTCCCTGGGCCTGGCCACGCAGACCGCGCATAAATGCACGCGGCCGCGTGTCTTCCAGTACGGACCACACTGATTTGGTGCGCGGCCGCGCTGGTTGAGCTTAAACCAACGACCCTCTGGACCAGCCCACGCGGACCGCACAAAAATGCACCGCGCCCGCGTGGGACCTGCTACCCTGCCAGATCTGCTATTTTAAGCCTAAGGCCTCCCGGGACCTACTCAAAACTCACCCGAGCTCTTGAGGCTCTAAACCACATATGCATACTGACTCAAAAATATCATACGAACTTGCTCGAGCGATCAAATCGCTGAAATAACATCATTTACATATAATTGAGCCTCAAAACTCATGATTTTCATTTCAAAGTTCATAACTTCCAAAGTTGGCTATTTAGGTCCGAAACACGTCAAACGACGTCCGGTTTCGACCAAATTTCACAGAAAGCGCTTAACGCATATTTAAGACCTGTACCGGGCGTCGGAACCAAAATACAAGCCCGATACCATTACTTTTTGATCAAATTTCAGAAAACAATTTAACAGAAAAATTCTTTTATCAGGGTTTTGGACCTCGGAGTTCGATTCTAGGCATACGTCCGAGTTCCATATTTTTCTACGGATTTTTCGAGATCGTCAAATCACGGGTCCGGGTCCGTTTACCCAAAATGTTGACCAAAATCAACTATGTCAATATTAATCTCAAAATTCTTCAAATTTTTCACATAACTCATATATTTCAACATAAAAATTTTTCGGTTTTGCGCCCGGACTGCACACGCAAATCGAGGCAACTATAAATGAGGTTTTCAAGGCCTCAGAAGCTCGAAATGACTGAGAAAACAAGTGATGACCCTTTGGGTCGTCATAGCTTTTTTTGATATATTTTTGGCAGACCTGTTTTGGTAGCTACACCACCTGCCAGCTTACCAAAAATCCTAAACAGGAATTTTATGACAACAACAACAACAATTAAAATGAACAAAGTATAAAGTTCAATATAACTAACACATTAGGCTAACAAAACTAAGTTAAGTCTTATTACAAGCCCATTCCAAAACTATTTTTATTGTCTAGTTCAAAGTATATAAAGTACTCGAGAAATTTTCTTTCAGCATCCTCGTCCGAAAGTTGGATTGCCTCGCCCGATTCATTAGGTGGCTGACTGCGTATGAATTCCCCCACATCAGCTGTGAAGCGAACCTATAAGAAAACTTATATTGAATTAGTATTTCAAAATTTATATAAAAGTAAATCAAAATACTTAATGAAAAGTAAAAAACTTACATGTATAGTCAAGGCTCGACCCTCGACCCACCTTTCTGAATCAGTCTCTTTCTTCTTCTTTACAATACAAGTTTCATTGAATAGCTCATGATCTTGCTTCATTGGCATCATAAAACTGTCTGGTGGCTTTGGTGATTATCCTCGTGGTACTATTACTCGGGATGAACTTGGATACAGAATAACTTGGATACAGTACTAGACAAGATGTGTCTTTGATTAATTGTTGTTCTCATTAGCGACAATGATGATGAAAATGCAATGGCATCTGTTTCAAATAGTGATGGTGTAGGTAGGATTTAACATTTACTAAGTAGATAAAAGAGGTTATAGAGGAATTTTCTACTTCTTTACAAGAGGAAAAAAAAGTTTAATTGATAGTGACAAGGTTGATTGTGATGGAATGTTTTCATTGGTCGTGGCAGTTCCCATAGAACGGGGATCATAAGACTCTATGATGACAAAGACGAAAGGAAATTTTATTCTCAATTTTCTTCCAAGTTTGATTTGTACAAGCTTAATGGGATTGGTGATATTTCTTCGGATTCAGACAATAATTTGACTGACAAAAGTATGGAAATGCTAATAAAAAGAATTAAAGATAAAATGTTTTTCTTGGTAGAGAAGGATGCTGAACTCTGCATGAATGTGAAGCATCCTACTCTTCCAAGAAAAATGTTTTACCTTTAATTCTTTTTATTAGCATTTCCATACTTTTGCCACTCAAATTATTGTCTGAATCCGAATAAATATCACCAATTTTATTAAGCTTTTACGAATCATACTTGGAAGAAAGTTGAGAATAAAATTTCCTTTCGTCTTTGTCATCATAAAGTCTTATGATCCCTGTTTTATGAGAACTGCCACGACCAACGGAACACATTCCATCACCATCAACCTCGTCACTCTCAATTAAACTTCTTTTCCTCGTGGAAAATGAAGTAGAGAATTCCTCTATAACCTCTTCTTTATCTACTTAGGAAATGTTAAATTCCTACGTATACCATCACTATTTGATTCACATGCCATTGCCTTCTCATTATTTGTCGCTAATGAGAAGAACAATTAAAGGCACACTCTACTGGGTACCGTGTCTTAGTTATTCTTGGACGTGAAAGTTCCATTGCATGTCTAATAAACTCATCAACTTCTTCTACAAAATCCTCCCGCAATCAAAAATTCCAATACATAAACCAAAATTTCAATTCATATCCTAAAGGTTCAACTCATATTCACAAAAGTTCAAGTCATATCCTAAAATTTCAATTTATAAACTAAAATTCCAATACATAAACCAAAATTTCAATTCATGTCCACAAAAGTTCAAGTCATATCCTAAAATTTCAATTTATAATCTAAAATACCAATACATAAACCAAAATTTCAATTCATATCCTAACGGTTCAATTCATATCCACAAAAGTTCAAGTCATATCCTAAAATTTCAATTTATAATCTGAAATTCCAATACATAAACCAAAATTTCAATTCATATCCTAAAGGTTTCAACTCATATCCACAAAAGTTCAAGTCATATCCTAAAATTTCAATTTATAAACTAAAATTCCAATACATAAACTGAAATTTCAATTCATATCCTAAAGATTCAATTCATATCCACAAAAGTTCAAGTCATATCCTAAAATTTCAATTTATAATCTAAAATACCAAAAGAAAAACCAAAATTTCAATTCATATCCTAAAGGTTCAACTCATATCCACAAAAGTTCAAGTCATATCCTAAAATTTCAATTTATAATATGAAATTCCAATATATAAACCAAAATTTCAATTCATATCCTAAAGGTTCAACTCATATCCACAAAAGTTCAAGTCATATCCTAAAATTTTAATTTATAATCTAAAATACCAATACATAAACCGAAATTTTAATTCATATCCTAAAGGTTCAACTCATATCCACAAAAGTTCAAGTCATATCCTAAAATTTTAATTTATAAACTAAAATTCCAATACATAAACCAAAATTTCAATTCATATCATAAAGGTTCAACTCATATTCACAAAAGTTCAAGTCATATCCTAAAATTTCAATTTATAATCTAAAATTCCAATACATAAACCGAAATTTCAATTCATATCCTAAAGGTTCAACTCATATCCATAAAAGTTCAAGTCATATCCTAAAATTTCAATTTATAAACTAAAATTTCAATACATAAACCAAAATTTCAATTCATATCCTAAAGGTTCAATTCATATCCTAAAGGTTCAACTCATATCCACAAAATTTCAAGTCATATCCTAAAATTTTAATTTATAATCTAAAATTCCAATACATAAACCAAAATTTCAATTCATATCCTAAAGGTTCAATTCATATCCTAAAGGTTCAACTCATATCCACAAAAGTTTAAGTCATATCCTAAAATTTCAATGTATAATCTAAAATTCCAAACTAGCTTTATATCTAGAACCCTAGATTATAACTAAACTATCAAGACAATATAAAGTATAATTGAAACAAAAACTAGAAATAAAAAATATTCAAGGTTATAATTCAAACCTAAAAGTTACGATTATATCCGAAAAATTTAAGCCATACCCTAAAAGTTCGATTCACAAGAACAAATCATAAACCCTAAAAGTTTAGGGTTTCTTCTCTTCAAACCATTTTTTCCCCAAATTAGTAGGTAAAACTAAATATTTTAGCTACTAATAATTATCATAGATTTAATTTAGCTAAGAACAATTAATTTTTACAAATCAAACTAGAAGAAATTAAACAAAATCAGTGTATTTCCAAAAAAATAAAGAAAGGAGAGAGAAACCTACCTGGACAGTGGAGGAAACAGGCGGTGGAACTGCTGCCGCCGGTGGGCGTCGGTGGCGTCGCTGCTGCTGGGAGTCGGAAGGGGGGAGTTGAGTTGTGACGACCCGGTCCGTTGTCACGTGAGTTACCGCTCCGTTTCCCCCATATTATGTTGTTCTATGTTTCAATATCAGTATTTGAGTTGATCGGATAGAATTGAATTGGTTTTAGTTGGAAATGAGGCACATAGTCTCTTAGAAGGAAGCTTGTTTTGGAGAAGTCAACCGGAAGTTGACTGCATAGTTAGAAGGCTCGAATGTGAATTCTGGTGATTTGGTTAGCTTCGGGGGATGATTTGTGACTTAGGAGTGCGATCGGAATTGAATTTGGAGGTCCGATGTAGAATTAGGCTTGAATTGGCGAAGTTGGAATTTTGGCAAATTCTGATTGATAGGCGAGATTTTGATCCGAGGGTCAGAATGGAATTCCGAGAGTTGCAGTAGCTTCGCTAGGTGATTTTGGATATGTTTGCAAATTTCAGGTCATTCGGACATCGTTTGGTTGGAATTTTGATTGAAAATGCATTTCGAAAGTTCTTGAAGAACTTAGGCTTTGATTTGATGAAAATTGAGGATTTTGATGTTAACGATAGTGTTTTTGATGAATCGAGCAAGTTTGGATAGGGTATTAGATCATGTTTGTGCTGATTTTGGGTGGTTAAACGGGAATTTTGAAGCATATTACAGGTCTGGTTTTTTTGGCTTCTGGTATTTCCGCATCTGCGGAAAAGGAGCCGCAGAAGCGATTCCGCAGATGCGGTGGGGAAGATCCCAGAAGCGATCAGGAGTGGCCCAAGGATTTTCCGTATAAGCGGATTGTAGACTGCAGAAGCGGTCGAGGGGAAACCGCATAAGAGGATGTTTGGATCGCATAAGCGGTCCCCGATGGTTTTAAGTTAGACCGCATAAGCGGTACATATATCGCATAAGCGGGACCGCAGGTGCGGTCAGTTGACCGCAGAAGCGAAAAATCGCTGTGGCAGAAGGGTTTATATCATTAATTCATCCGCGAGCCTATGTCATTTTTTCCTCCATTGTGGAGCGATTTTGAGAACTTGGAGG